>KN485554.1:5496-57006 GCA_000787095.1 Periophthalmodon schlosseri | reverse complement strand
GATCAGGTTTCTTTTGGACCTCCTCAGCTGCCTGAAGTCTTCTCTCCAGCTCGACTCTCTCCTCCTTTAACAGGTTTAGGTGAGCCTCTGACTCTGCCCCTCGATCTACAGCCTGAGACGTGAGCACTAGAGCGGCTGTGGCCTCCTGGAGCCGAAGCTCAGTGTCTTGGCGCCTCAGTTCTGCATCCTGCCTCAGGGCTCTCTCCTGCTGCAGGAGCCTCTGCAGCTCTCTCAGCTGTTGAGCGTGGTCTCCCTGCTCCAGACCCCTCTCATGCTGCTGTGTGATGATCCGAGCGCGGCTCTCTGCCAGCTGCTCCTGCAGAGTCTGAAGCTCCGATTCATGTTGTTTCTTCAAACTTTGAAGCTGCTCTTGCAGGTCCTCCACCTCCTGCTTTAGCAACCGTTTGTCAGCCAAGAAACTAGCCTCCATCCGGGACTTCTCTTGTGTCACTGTTGCCAGAGAACTGGTGAGAGTGTTCAGTTGAGCCTTCAGTTGTGCAACACGACGATCAGCCTCTGTGCCTGGTGGAGGGGTTGCTCTCTGCTGCTCACCGATTCCACTGCTGCTTGTTAGTGGAATGACTCCACTCTCAGCGCCACTAGCCTCAGCAGGGGACTCTGTCTGTTCTTCTTCACTTTGGTCCTCTCTGGCCGAGTCACTTGTGATATTTACAGGTACATCCATAGATGCTGCAGTATCAACACTGTCTTCACTGTGTAAAGAACTGCGATCATCAGGAAGGTCAGCCCTCATGTCAAGATTTTGCTGAGTTCGGTCCACATCCTGAGAAACTGACAGGACTTTAAGGCTGGCCTCCAGTGCCTCTTTTTCTTTCAGCAAGCTCTTATATGCACGAACCACATCTCTAAAACGGGTCTGATACTGTACAAGCTGCTTTTTCTGGGACTCTACAGTCTCAAGAAGCTCCTTTCTGCCTGGCCCACCCCCAAAACTCATCCCAAACTTTTCCATGGCTCTTCCAAAGTGGTTACGTTTATTGTTTTACAATAGAAGAAACATCTTCCTAGATCCACTGGTCTCACCACCTAAAACGAACAATAATACACAGTGATATAACAAATTGTTGGCAAGGAGGGGCATAAACCATAAGGCACACTGTCAAACATTTGTTGAAGTAGACTACTTCATCGTTTCTGTAATCTTACCAATGGTCGTTGCTGATGTCAGTATCACGCAGGAACTCGAGTGTTATAATTCCAAACTTGAAATGTCGCTTCTATATGAGACAACCTAGAATAAACAATATAAAATTACCCACAGAGAGGTGATTGTGCGCAAACAGCTGCCATGACACTTTAAACCGGAAGTGGAGAAGAGAAAGCGGCTGGTGCGTTTAAGGCATGGCTCTAATAAGCGTGGAAGTTCCATGTTTTAAAGATTGCAGGAATTTTACTAGCGCAAGTTGATTAAAATAGTGTAAATTACTTGAGGGGGAATATGTTAACACCTTTCTGAATGTATCTAGCCATTTATTACATCATTTGGTTTAATTAGGTGGGTTGTAAATAGTGTGACGTGGTTTGTTCCGCGTTGGCCTGGACGTGGCAACACAAACTGCCCCTCCCACTGCTGCGGCTCGTCTCTGCTCTGGGATCCCCATCCTGGACCGGTTGGACGGCTTCTACTGGGGCAACTCAGCTCAAGTTGTCATTGACAGATTTTTATTCTCTGTAAGGAAACTGGGACCTTTAAATGAAAATGGGTCTCACCGTCTCATCCTTGTTTTCCAGACTTTTTGGCAAAAAACAAATGAGAATACTAATGGGTAAGTAAGCTATCTAAGCTAAGCTAACTGGCAAATGACAGCGGGATGTTTACATATTTAGATACTTATATAATGAAAACATAGGCCAATTCAACGCCGGTTATCTTTAAATTTTCAGTTGGTTTGGATGCTGCTGGAAAAACAACCATCCTGTACAAACTGAAGCTTGGAGAGATTGTCACCACTATCCCGACTATTGGTAAAGTTTCTCTAGTTTCTACCACTAGTGATTTTTAAACATCTTAAATATTTAAACACTGCAACCATCCTCACATTTCCCTTTGCAATACAATTATTTTTATGTTATGCTTTTGGGTACTGTCTTAGGTAGTGATAAAGCACTTAATTTTTGTTCTCTGTTTTTAGGTTTTAATGTGGAAACTGTTGAATATAAAAATATCTGCTTTACGGTTTGGGATGTTGGAGGTCAAGACAAGATCAGACCCTTGTGGAGACACTACTTTCAGAACACACAGGTAAAGTCACAGACATGGGGTGTCTTACAGAGAGAAGGGTGCCATTCATAAAAAATGTTTTGTTTTAGGGCCTCATCTTTGTAGTGGACAGCAATGATAGGGAGAGAATTGCAGAAGCAGAAGAAGAACTAACAAAAATGGTATGTTAAGTGCTGAATATCAAAGTTATTTAGTCTTTTTTCCTTGAATTGTCACCTTTCCTGCAATATTTTTTTCTCTAACATTAAATATAGTTACAGTAGTATCCCCATTGATTATGTTATTAGATTCAAGAAGATGAGTTGAAAGATGCAGCTATTCTGATTTTTGCTAATAAACAAGATCTACCCAATGCAATGGGAGTGAGTGAAGTGACAGATAAACTGCGTTTGCATAGCAGGCGAGACAAAACTGTAAGTTGCCCCATAATTAACTGAGCACTAACGTTTATGTTCAGGCTTTGTAATTGTTTTCTCTGTGTCTATCCTTAGTGGCATGTCCAAGCAACATGTGCAACAGAAGGAACTGGTCTTTATGAAGGTCTAGACTGGCTCTCCAGTGAGTTAGAAAAGCGGTAAGACTACTATAAAGGACATGAGGAGCAATGCCAAAGGACTATTGGAGCAATGCAAAAGGTTTCAAGGTTTACGAAGTGATTGAGACTGGGAATTAAATGCCATTTCTTCCAGCATTTTTAAAATTCATTTTATTTTAAGGCATTTGTTGATTTTTAAAAAGTGATACCTTCGACTTCCTGGTCACGAATTTTCCAATCATTATTTTAATCAGAATGAAGAGCATACTTTATATCAGAATGTGCAATGACCCATTCCACAATATTATTTTCCTTTTTAATGTGAAGTACTGACACAGCAATTAGCATTTTCTTTTTAAGAGATTTTGTCGGGTTAATAATTGGGTATTGTTGTCAATGGAGAATTCTAACTCAAAATGTGGCAAATCATACATTTGAGTGAAGAAATAATATGCTTCCAGTCTTTGTAAATGAAACTCTAAATGTTAATGTATTAAACAATAAAATACTTTTGTAAATTGCTGCATTTTTCTTTACCTTTATTTGAATAGACTATGAAATACCAAAGACAAAAACATTAAACAGTAGCTCAACTGTAACAACTGAAGCTTAATGAAGTCCACTGCTCCCAGTTCTTGTTCATACGTTGACAGGCTCTCGTTGGTTTTGTTGCCGTTTTACCACAAATACTTTCTGAGCAGAAACGGTCACTGTGTAAACAAAGTCATCCAGGATCACTGTGGGGGGAAAAGGCAAACAATTTTACTGTACTGTCAGATATTATGGAGTCTAGAAGATTTTTTAAGATTAAAGTTCTAGATTAAGTTCATGCTTATAAACTTTGGACCATCTAGTTAATAGTTATGCTGTCTTCGTATGCTATGGACAATATGAAAGTGGCAAGTTGTTCTGAATGTATTAGGCCTTTGATTTTGATTCCACAAAGCTAAATGTGTAGGGACACAGGAATTTATTCACAACCTAACATGTCCTGTAATTCAAAAGTAGAAATTCTGTTTAGTGTTTACCTGACATGCGCTTAAAGGGTACATCGACTGATCCTGATAATCTGAAGTGACTTGCTGTTCGCACCATTTGCATCATTACACCAGCCGTATGTTCGTCATTCTCCAGCTCTCCTGCAGACTGAGAAGGGAGGAGAAAAAGTTACATTCCCCGTTTTTTCTTGTAACCTACAAACTATACCTTACTGTTCATAAAAGCAGTCTGTTCAAATGCTATTGTGTGGTGCACAATTCTGCTCCAAGCTTGTTAAAATGTGCGGAAAAGTGTCTTACAGCCAGAACTCCGTCTTCACTGATAACAAGATAACCGAGCTGGTCGGGGATGCGCTCCAGCCCAGCGGTCAGAGCTGCCGTGGTCTGAAAACAAGAGTTAGGTGTTGCAAACTTTTATTAGTCCTCACACAACAAGCCAAAACTTTGGTACACAGACATAGTAGATTAAACACGTTATTTAAGCCAATTAACGGAGTTAAGAAGTAAAACTGCAGCAATATACCATATTTTCAGTAGGATTTAGCTGTTGTTGTTGGTCCTTGGCTTCCTTTCCGGTATGTGACACTCACGTGACTAATGATGCCTTCGAGTCCCGCTGGTCAAGAAAAATCTAAGGCCACGGCACTTCATTTTTATTTTGCGGTGATTTTGATTACGTTTTGATTAAAATAAACCCATAACTTGACAATTTATGTTCTTTTGTTTTGTTTTTTTGTTCTTTTGTCTGTGCGCTGCTGCAAAGATGTGAAACTTCTCTCTCTCGTCGTCCTTGTGCTAAAACGGAAGTGAAGGTGTGTCAGCTGATCTGCTCACATGATCTAGAGGATTCATCACTGAACCTCATCTTGTCCATTTTACATTTTCCTTTTAATCTGATAAATTACCGATGGCCGGCCGTGGAAAGCTCATTGCCGTTATCGGTGATGAAGACACCTGCACCGGCTTCCTACTCGGAGGCATCGGTGAACTCAACAAGAATCGCAAACCTAATTTTCTGGTGGTGGAGAAGGACACTAGCATCACGGAGATTGAGGAGACGTTCAAGTGAGTTGGCTCGTGTGTATTTGTGGTAACATCCCTTAGCCTAATCGCCATTTTCCGAAATGTAACAAAAGAAAAGATGCGGTCCTTTTTGGCCGGCTATTATAGTACAGTGGCTTTTGTGACGGGGGGGTCACTGATACAGGCCTGTGGCTCCACAGCGTGAAAAAGTGCCCAGTCTCTGTTCAATCACTAGATGGTGCCGATAGCCATGTATTATGCCATCTACTATAAGTTTACCATTTGTATCTTTACCGGTTTCATTGGGTAAAAACACTTGGAATTGTTCTGAATCAAATTTTCCTCTCTCTCACTCTGTGTCCTTGTTTATGGTTGTTGTTGTTGTTAAATTAATTTAGTGTTAATTTAATCGTTCTGTTCTATTTGTCCCAACAGGAGTTTCTTAGCTCGTAATGACATAGGAATCATCCTAATCAACCAGTTTATTGCAGAGATGATTCGCCACGCCATTGACGCTCACATGCAGTCCATCCCTGCTGTTCTGGAAATCCCATCGAAAGAGCACCCTTATGATGCGTCCAAGGACTCCATCCTGCGCAGGGCCAAGGGCATGTTTTCTGCCGAGGACTTCCGATGAACACAGCCCTGTATTGAATGTGTCCTTTATGTAAATAATAAGTGGATGTTCCATGAAGAGTTAGTATTGTGATTTAATTTTCTTCACTCTTTTGTGATGTCTTAAAGAAGTCGGCCTATGTGAGATAGTGACTGGAAAAATATCTGTTAAAATATGATTGTTCTGTGGATTTAATTATTAACTTAAACCATTCAACTGTTGATACAGGTAATAAATTATAATGTGTGATACTGAAAATACATGTATCCTTGCTGTTTTCTTCATTTTTGTTGGACAGGTAGGTAGTGTCCTTTTTGGCCAGTAACAAAGTAACTGGCAGCTGGCATTGCTCCTGATCGTATTCTTAGTCTTAATAGTATTAATATTATTATTATATTTGTTTCCCCAAAAATAATAGCATTTTTGATGCCCTGAACATCGATGATAACATGGTTGTTTTAAGTCCAAAAAGGCTGTTTAAAATGCAAGATTCTACAAAATGTTTAATGACTTTACGGTCTCTAAAGTTTCAGAAATAGATTTTAAACAAAATAATAGGTCTTGAGGTCATTAGTTACCACGTAGTTGATTATCCCCGAGCAAACTTTTCATTTTAGTCTATAAAAAAAATTAATGGAAAAAAAAAATACTACTACTACTACTACTACTACTACTACTACTAATAATAATAATAATAATAATAATAATCCAATTACCATGAAATCTGGGACATTCATTGTATTCACCATGGCATGCAAAAAAGTAAATTGGACCAACATCATATTCTTTATCATTTAAAACATAAACATCCATTATTTCATATTGGACTTTCCAAATACAGAGAAAGAAACTTTATGCAAAGTTATTGAAAATTGACACAAGGTTTATTTAGGTCACTTTGATTGTAAACATCAGTTACATTATAGCTTTATTATGCACAAGGTTGCTGGTTCAAAGCCACGGGCCGCACCAGTATAATGAGAGTTAAGTATGTAACTATGGTTCTATGAATCACGGATGCAAAGTGCAAAGTGATTGAAAATTGACACAGACATTATTTAGGTCACTTCAGTCAAAAAGTCAATCATCATCATAATAATACCTCATGTATTATGTACAAAGTTACTGGTTCTTTGCTCTAGACAGTATAAGTCAATTGGCACACTTCACTATGGAAATAGGGTGAAGAGCTGTGGCCTGCGTGGCTGTCAGGGTCATCATCGCCACTTGCAGCTTTTTTTTTTAACTTTGTGTTTATAACTCAATTTACAAATGTGTTTGGAATGGGTCCAGTTCTCATGCAGTTGGCCTGATAAAGTAGCTTGAATAATGAATCAGCTCTCAGGGTCAGCATCAATCAAACTGTTGCATGCACAACCTTCATCTGACCTTGGCTGGAGGCTGGAGTTTTCGGTAAACTTGGCCCTATTGGAGGTGTGACCTCAGTTTTTGGGTATAAATACTCTGAAAGAGCTGTTGCTCTTACCTCAGATTACCATCCACCAGCAAGATGTCCCCAACAATGATCATGGTGTTGACAGTAACAGTGGCTTGTGGCTTTGGACATCCTCCTCTGTTGAAACACAATAGGTAAGTTTAATATCAAATGAGTCATGCATTAAATTACGCAATATTATATATTACTGTTTTAGTCACCATAAGATTACAGTCCCACAAGATGTTTAATATGACACATTTTGCCTTGTTTTACTTTTTTATACAGACTTCTCTTCGAAAGCAGCATCTATCATAACAAATCCTCATGGTCTGTTATTAACATCCACTTCATTATTTATTTATGAGAATTGATGAAATAAACCAAGTAAAAGTGTATATTTTGTGTTAATTCTTTTAAGGAATGTGTCTTTAAATACTGCAAACTACACTGATGTTTTGCATATGTGAGTAACACATTTTTAATTGAATGTCCCATCTTTTATGTACTCCGACCTGTACTGCATGTATTTCTTTTCAAAGGAACATGTCACAAGCCAACGAGAACAAAACAGAGGTCTTTCCAATGGGGTGAGTTCACAGAAAATACTTGTGAAAACCGTGTCAGCTTCAGCTTACACGTGGGCTATCTTCATCGTGTTTTCAGAGGAGACGCCCCATTGCAGACTATAGGGAATGACACAAATGGAAATCTCCCGCAAATCAAAGCGTAAGAAGCAGTTTTTTCCCCCTCTTATTACTCTCTTTTTTCACATACCACTTCACATGAACATTTTTATTTATTTATCTTTTGTGTATTTATTTTTAGGCATTCAAGGTAAGTGTAGCCTATTCTACACACTATAGTGCACTGTGTTTTTGAAATAAAATGTGAAAATCCTTTCACACACTATCTGTTTTTCTTATTCTGTATTTCTATATCTCTCCTCGTCGGCTGTCTTTTCTTCAGTCCATTTGTGCTGACTGGTTGCCCCCTCCCCACCTGTCTGACTGTCAACCTTGTCTCCTCTCTTCAAACTGGAGACGAGAAGGCCGGCAAATCCACAACTGATCCCCTAGGAATCGGAAAGAAATAACACCTCAGGATTAGCTCAGTGTTATGATATCTTAAAGGTGCACTATGTAACTTTTCTAGTTGAGGGCCCACTACCCGGTTGTCTCCATAGAGATTTGGAATGTTCCATAGTATGGCATTAAATTGCCTATCTCCATGGAGACAAACCGATGACACCACAATGCCAAAATCTGTGCAGGTGACCCTTCTCACAGTAATGTTTTTGGCCATAAAAACATGTGTAACTGATTAAATGCATGCTGAATATATTTTATGGCATATTTAGTGGAAGATTCCAATCAAAGCAATATCTCTGTAAACACAAGCACACTCGAAAAGTTACATATGGCACCTTTAACTTAGGGCTGCATTTGTTCTATTTTTTTTCTTTAACAGGATGTTATTATAGATTTTGCAGAGATTCCAAATGATCAAAATAGCCACTGACCATTCGATAGTTTGTTTTGTTGTATATCTTTTGTAGAATCAGTTTAGCATGAGGCAGAAACTGTGTATTAATCATTACTCAGAATATAACTATGCTGATCACACTAAAATAATAGGTCAACATTTGACAACTTTGAGCAGGTTTCTTAGTAAACACGCAGATGTGTGGAGGCTGATACTGGTCAGGCAAAATCACAGAACATACTTTGAAGACTATTTGTTATGTTGCATGAATGTTGTTGTGACTGATGTTATGTTTTTATCTCTTGTCTCTTTCAGGAATAATTCAATGCAAACAAGGTAAACGTTTTGAAGTTTGTTTAAATAAATATATATATATTTTAATGTGACCACTTTTTGATATCCATAGAGGAAGTGTCACCTTCACCTGCCGCCATAGTTTATGTTCAATTGTGGATCTGGCCGATAAGATAAGCGGAGGAGGAGATGAAGTTGCCGGAAGTGATGCTACAGATTCTCTCGGCCCTGGAAAGTGACAAAGTACAACAGCATCAGAGATGTGCTTACTTTGAATGTTTGTTTGTTTGTTTTGTTATTGTTGTTGTTGTTGTTTTTATTGTCGGGAAGGCTCTGAGCTGCTTTGTTTCTTATCCCTTTACAGTGTGTAAAATATTTCAGATTGTTATCTGTTACCATAATTCACAAAACACTAGCTGCAAATGCATTTGTAACTTTTAATAAACGGATATTATTGGGCAACATTACATTTAACTTAAGCCTCATTGAAACTATCCTGCTTAACTTGGAATCATGTTTCTAGTAACTGTATGTAGCCTGTGTTCTTACTGTTTAAAAAAAAGTGGATTGTGAGGATTGGGATCAGAGAGAGTCCCTTTAGGTTTAAAGTTATTAGTTAGGATCTGCGTATTTGTGGATTGTTCACTGATCTGCATAAAATGTTTGTCCTTTTAATCAAGAAATATAGCCTACAAATGAGACCTGCCAGTGTTTTAACTTGCACATTGAGGCATTTGCCTAACTTAACACATGAATCACACTGTTTGCTACGTCCGTTTAAGCCTTGTTCTGAATGATGAAAAATACCTTAATAGGCTAAACTTTCTCTCTAGTTCTCTAGTCTTGGAGTCTGTGTTTCATCATTCTCGCGGCTCCTCGACAACGTGGCACGCTCAGTGTGTATCAACCCACGTACAGTCGAGACGCTGGTTTCAGGCGTCTATTGGCCCTCTGTGAAAATGGGCCAATGAGAGCTCACTGCAGGCAGAGACAGGTGGACCAATCAGAGGGGACGACGCGTTTGAGGTGGACGCTGATTGGCTAAGGTTGAGTACAGCTGCTGTCCCGAGGTAGTGTGTTTAAAGCAAAGTAAAACTCCGTAGGAGTGGTAGAGAGCAATCAAGTCGAAGAATCAATAAGGTAAGCGATCCCGTTATCCATTTAGAGAGACACGTCGTCATATTTAGAAAGACAAACATGCCCGTTTCATTGCATTTTTGCAACCTAAAGACAGATCTTTCTAAATTGGTCGTGGTATGTCTGCAGCTCAATGTGGCTAGTCTTTTTCCCTAGGATAGGCAATACTGGGACTTCCAACACTCCCTAAAAATGACTCTGAGGCAACTCTCAAAAGAGTGAAAATAGCTTTCTACTGGATCTAATCTTTCCCACCCAAAATAGGGTATTTAACACAAGCCAAACTCCAGGTAATTACTTTTAATGCTGTATAGCCCAAAGAAACATAGGATATATGAGCAAAAAATAATAATAATAAAAAAATTAAAAAACAAGTTGACATGGTTTGTTTGTGTTCTTTGTTTTTTACAGAATGATGCGTTTTCTGATCATCCTCATCTCCCTTTGTGTTGTCTACTGCCATAGTAAACCCACAGAAAAAAAAGAGCGTGTTCATCATGATGAACCACTGAGCAACCTTAAACACGATGACACCAAAAACTTTGACTATGACCATGAGGCCTTTCTTGGCCATGATGAAGCCAAAACCTTTGATCACCTCCCTCTTGAAGAAAGCAAACGGAGACTGGGGTCGGTATAACAACCATATTTAGATTCTCTATCTTAGCAAAATATTTTTTCATTAATCTTTACTAACAATAATCTACCCTATCTGCAGCATAATCGTTGGAAAAATAGACGATAACAAAGATGGATATGTCACTGAGGAAGAGCTCAAAATTTGGATAAAAAAAGCTCAACAAAAATACATTTTTGATAATGTTCAAACTCAGTGGAATGACTTTGACACCAACAATGATGGATACATCGGCTGGGAAGAGTATAAAAATGTGACCTATGGAAGCTATCTGGGTAAAACAATCTATGCTATTATCATCATGACCTTGACTGGGCTCTCTTTGTCTTATGAAGTAAAACTTAACCAATATTGCATATTTTGCACTCCAGATAGTCCTCAGGAAGACACTGACTTTAACTATGCCCAAATGATGCAGAGGGATGAGCGTCGCTTCCGTATGGCTGACAAAAATGGGGATCTGTATGTCAATAAAGAAGAATTCACTGCTTTCCTTCACCCAGAGGAGTTCTCCCACATGAGGGACATTGTGCTTCAGGTAACAAATGATCAAAATTCCTTTAAATCTTTCTGCAAGATTATAGCCTATCAAATAATATATAAGCACTTGTTTCACCAGGAAACTATTGAGGATATTGACAAGAATGGAGATGGCTATATTGACCTGCAAGAGTACATTGGTGAGTGTTTTCAATAACCAACAGTTATTTGTAAGACACAAGCAAGTAAATACTGTAGATAACTACTTGTGTGTTTCAGTGTAAATGTAGAATTTATTAATATAAAACTAGAGCTAAACTAGTGTGTGTTCTATAGGTGACATGTACTCACCAGAGAACGGAGAGGAGGAGCCTGACTGGGTAAAATCAGAGCGAGAACAGTTTGCTGAGTTTAGAGACAAAAATAATGATGGGAAAATGGATAGGCAAGAAACTCTTGACTGGATACTGCCAGAAGACTATGACCACGCTGAGGCAGAGGCTAAGCACTTGCTGCATGAAGCAGATACTGACAGAGTATGTCTAATCTTTACCTATATATAGTTTTAAAATTCAAGCAGTAAGTAATATTTTGTGTGTTTTTTCTAGGATGGCAAACTAACAAAAGAGGAAATTTTAGAGAAGCATGAAGTATTTGTTGGAAGCCAAGTGACCAACTTTGGAGAAGCATTGATGCGACATGATGAATTTTAAAGTTGGTATAGCATGGATGTTTTTTTACACACCACTCTCATTTTGTGGAGGAGTTTACCAAGGATTTTTTCAAGTTTTTTTAATGTTTATTTGCTGTTTACTGATGCTGTTACAAAGAGAAAAAGGACCATCAATTGGATATTTATTTATTACCATGTTATATATGTTTCAAAATGTTTATAAGCAGTAATGTAATGTGCAATTTATATTTTGGACAATAATGTTTTTATATGTATAGAATTTTATAAATTCTCTAAAAAGAATATTGATATGATTTTTATAGTATGGCTTTTATACATGTTTCTTTTTAATCCTTTAAATCAGACAAAATGGCATATGTTGTTGGTCAGAAAATAACTAAAAATATTTCTCTGCATTATTTGCCTATATCCATCCATTTTCTTCAACTTATCCGGGTCCGGGTCGTGGGGCAGTCCCCTCCGGTGGGACCCCAAGGCGTTCCCAGGCCAGCCGAGAGTCCCTCCAGCGTGTCCTGGGTCTTCCCCGGGGCCTCCTTCTGGTGGGACATGCCCGGAACCCCTCCCTAGGGAGGCGAGCCACCTCAGCTGGGTCCTCTCGACGTGGCGGAGCAGGAGCTCTACACCGAGCTCCTCCCGTGTGACTGAGCTCCTCACCCTATCTCTAAGGGTGCTCCCAGCCACCCTGCGGAGGAAACCCATTTCGGCTGCTTGTATCCACGATCTTGTCCTTTCGGTCATTACCCAAAGCTCATGACCATAGGTGAGGGTAGGAATGTAGATTGACCGGTAAATCGAGAGCTTTGCCTTTCGACTCAGCTCCTTCTTTACCACGACCGATACAGTGAACGCATCATTGCGGACGCTGCACCGATCTGCCTGTCAATCTCACGCTCCATCCTTCCCTCACTCGTGAACAAGACCCTGAGATACTTGAACTCCTCCACTTGAGGCAGACACTCTCCACCCACCCGAAGAGGGCAAGTCACCTTTTTCCGGTCGAGAACCATGGCCTTGGATTTGGAGGAGCTGATTTTCATCCCAGCTGCAAATAAATATATTTGCCTATATTTATTTTTAAATTGTAAGACTTAAGTCACATGTTTTAGCTAAACCTGTCGATGTGATTTGTATTGTCCTTTAAGCCACTATGGGTGATGCCCTAAAATATAATATTTTTAATATTTTTACACAATGCTTTTTCTTAATGATGCCATCATCAATACTGAAGTATATCAGTCATATCTGCAGTAAAATAACCTCACAACATGATGCCACTGCCCCCATACTTTGCTTCAGAAATGGTGTTTCCAGACCATTGGCTTTACCTTTCTCAAAATGTAGGCTAATAATGGCCAAACCATAGAAATATTAGTGGCATCTAAAAATTATAACTAAATAAACAAAAATATAGCAAATATATTTGTGTAATGCTTGTTTAGTCTAATGCTTGTTGTTCAAGCTTTATTATGTGTAACTTCAACTGACCCTTGTGATCATGACGGCTGTTGGTTACTCAAAAGTCAACAGGGGGTGCTATGCCTGAATCTCTTACGCAATGAAAAACAAATAACTATTTTGTCTAGGCAACATGGCAGTGTGACTCAGGGGTCTACCAACCCATAGGTAGGAAGTTCAAATCCCATTGTTGTGGTGACCTGCTTAGCCAAGAATTAGAGAAGAGTTAGTTCATAAAGTGCCATGTAACAGCAAGTTTACATACATTTTACAGAGTTAATGATTGATGAAATAATAAGTTAATTTAGGGTGACCAGATTGGGGTTATAAAAAAGGAGGACATCTGGTTTGAGTGTGAAAAAATTGGCAATGTTTGTACTTTGTAGCCAGCGATTTCTGTTGATGTTTGAATTTAATATTGCAAATATGTATATCCGGGTCTGGGGTCATCCCCCAGGGGATTTTTTGACAAACTGTATGCAATTTGCTGTATTTCATTGCATTTTAGAGCTCTACAAAGCCACAATTCAATAATATAAGGCAATGTAGCTTATATGTATGTAGCTTCGTCATGGGTTTATTTTCCTGACAGTGTCCATGTCCCCTGTCCCCTGCTCTGATAGAGCCCTGCTCCTGTTCATGGGTTTATTTTCCTGACAGTGTCCATGTCCCCTGTCCCCTGCTCTGATAGAGCCCTGCTCCTGTTTATTTATCTGACAGTGCCCATGTCCCCTGTCCCCTGCTCTGATAGAGCCCTGCTCCTGTCCATGGTTTTATTTATCTGACAGTGTCCATGTCCCCTGTCCCCTGCTCTAATAGAGCCATGCTCCTGTGCGCTTCTCACAGACAGGAGTTTTCAGTCTATGCTTCAGACAGAACAGAACAAACACTACAGGCCTAAGTATTTATCACTACGTCTGAACACCTGTTTTATCCTGTAGTAGGCCTATTTATCATGAGATCCTGTTGAGAAAACTGTGAGACTATTCCCGTGGAGCGTGCGCGCCGCGATTACGTGCGCCTGAGTTGAGAGTCGCTACAAACTTTTTCATCTGGGCTTTATTAACGTATCTCCGCTATTATGAGGTAGTTTTTCGTCAAATAAAAAGTGGTGTAGAGTTTGAGACATGAAGCACTCCGTTATGATATCCAACCTCCTCACAGTATCTATGCCTTCGTAATACGCTTAATAAATGTAGGTGCAGCATTTTCTGATCAGGAGCAGTCTGACCCCTCGCTGTGAGAGCGCACGGGAGCGAGAATTAAAAAGACGGAGTTTAGACGCACAGCGCCGTTGATCGTAGCGATGGAAGTATAATAAGATCTTATTGATCATGCATTGCATCTGATCAGATGAGCCAAGATTGTCGCCAAAACAAAAAAATGCCCCACACAAAGCTGTCAAATGATACAACAATGAGCGACATTTGGGGTAATTTAGAAATTCGCCCCGGACGTTTTTTGGGGTGGTTCCAAAAGGAGGACATGTCCAGGAAAAAGAGGACGTCTGGTCACCCTAGTTAATATAGGTTGATGCCATTAATTAGCCTATTGATTGGCCCCACCGAGGAGAAAACTTCATCAAACGTGTCGGCAACAACCAGGACAAAACATGTGCATTGTTTCCGCACTGTGTTTAAAACATTCTACTCTCCACCACATTTCTAGGCTCAAATTAGCCAACTAATTACTTTTTGCAAAGAAATAGCCTGGTCTGCGTGCTTTATCCTTTATGTGCCTCTTTTCTCTTTACCATTTACTTGAGGGTGCAATATAACTGCAGGCAACTGTGCACTATGCTTGTCTAGAGATATTATTTCTTGCCTGGAATGTTCCAGTATGGTATTGAACTTAATCTAGCATTCAGTGTTTTTATTGCTAGAAAATACTTTGAAAAGTAGAAGAAGTAGAAGAGTCCCCTCGTCACAGAGCTGACCTCTATCTATCTTAGTCTATCTTATCTTAGATAAATAAGTTACTGTAAAACAATCCATGAAAACAAGCAGGTAGGAACCTCCACCAGAAAAGTTACACAGTGCATCAGATGGATAGAAATTACATTTTTAGAAATGGCAATAAGCTGAAAAAATGTCTGCTCACTATTAACTTAAAACAGGGACAGTTGAAGCTCAGAACACATTTGCTTCAAGGTTTGTGTTAATGACGTATCGCAGTCAAAGACGGTCAAAGACAGCGTTACCAGCTCTAGTGCAACTGAGGATATGCTTTCACGTGTGTAAATGATACAAAACACAATCCTAGGTATGTTTTTGATTATTGTATAACATTATAGCAGGAATAACAACTCAAAAACACAGATCTGGCTAATATTGGCCCTTTAAGACTAGCGGAACCAATGTCGACATCTTCGTTTCTGTCCGGACGGTGTCGTGGATGCATAGGGGAAGTCAGTGTGAGATGGCGGTCGACTGTGGGACCGATTAGAGATCTGTACAGTGGCGTGTTAGTTAATTTTGCCTTATCGTGCGCCTGCTCGTGGCCCCAGTCATGGAGGGCGGTAAGCCGAGCCTGGCCTTGGTCTACCAGGCGGTCCAGGCTCTGTACCACGACCCAGACCCGTCGGGGAAGGAGCGAGCTTCAGTGTGGCTCGGGGAGCTTCAGAGATCGGTAAGAAACTGAGATGGCTAGTTCCTTAGCAAGCGTAAAAATACCAGAGACCTGCCTGACAACAAGCGATGTATTTATCGTTAATTTGTACTCAAATAACTGCTCTGTGTGTAAGTAAAGCAACAATAGACCCCACCGTAAAGAAACAGAACTGTAATGTTAGCATCCACGTAAAGCTAAGCTATCAATGAATGAACCAAAACACAAACACTGATGTAATGTGCTATTATCCTTCTACCGCTTTCATCTACTTTATTTTACTTAAACTGAAACATAACTCGTATTCTTAACACATAGACCAGGTAAACGACTTGGACGACATTTTTGTGCTTTAATCCCAGTGGACACACCGGTCTAACCCGGTGCACAACATAGGTTTGTTTGCAGGCTAGAAGGCCAATATTAAAACTTCTATTTTGAATCCCAAATTTGTCTTTCTCTCCCCACCGTTTATTAGTAAACTGAAATATATCTGTGGCAGAGAAAGTATACTGTTTTAGTTTTAGTAGTAGTAGTCTTATTCACTCTACTTTACACAACCCATTGTAATTTTAAAATTTATATTTATTTTTTGTCAGATGTACGCCTGGGAAATCTCTGATCAACTTCTTCAGCTCAAACAAGATGTTGAGTCCTGCTACTTTGCTGCTCAGACCATGAAAATGAAGATCCAGACGTCGTTCTTTGAACTCCCACCTGAGACCCACAATGCACTGCGCGACTCACTTCTGACCCATATCCAAAGTCTGAAAGACCTGTCACCTATCATTGTCACCCAGGTTATATTATTATTATAATTAAGTTAGTTAATATAGTAATATAGATAGTTCCTATCTTAATATTTGGGGATGTGGTGTGCAGTCAGAACATGACCTTAGTGATTGCTAAAATTGTGTTTATTTTCAGCTGGCCTTAGCCATTGCAGATCTTGCTCTTCAGATGGCTACATGGAAAGGATGTGTTCACACACTAATAGAAAAGTAAGTTTAAAAAAAAGTCAAGTTAGTAAACTCAAGCTGGACAAACATTGGACAAATTAGTATATTTTATTTTTAGGTATAACAACGACATCAGCTCAATGCCCTTTCTGATAGAGATTCTCACTGTGCTTCCTGAGGAAGTCCACAGTCGCTCTTTAAGAATTGGAGCAAATCGTCGGACGGAGATTATTGAAGATTTAGCTTATTATTCAAGCACAGTTGTAACTTTGCTGGTAAGTCTTTTTTAACATTGTTTGTGGCATTTTGTTGTAAAATGTACCAGTACAATACTATACTATTTAAAATATTTCAGACTTCCTGTGTGGAGAAGAGTGGTGATGATGAGAAACTGTTAATCAAAGTGTTTCGATGCTTGGGAAGCTGGTTTAACCTCGGTGTTCTTGATAGCAACTTTATGGCCTCTAATCAACTGTTGATGGTGCTCTTCCAAGTGCTGGTGAGAAACCTTCTATATCGTAAATTTGTGCACAACTGATTGTAGTGCACTTTTGTAGTGTCTTGTTGTAGATAGTTTGTAGAAGATTTTCAAAAGTGTCTAATACCCAATTGCAGCAGAGGGATGAGACCTCGACTAACCTCCACGAAGCGGCGTCCGATTGTGTTTGTTCTGCCCTCTACGCCATAGAGAATGTGGACACCAACATGGCTCTTGCTCTACAGCTTTTTCAAGGTGTTCTTACTCTAGAAACAGCCTATCACATGGCAGTGGCCAGAGAAGATCTGGACAAGTAGGTTAAACAATTTCTATGTACTTTCACTTGAGGCCGATGCATATTATTAACCAGTAGCTCATCAAATGGCACTTGCACTTGTGTTTTCAGGGTATTGAACTACTGCCGAATCTTTACAGAGCTCTGTGAAACATTTTTGGAAACAACTGTCAGGAGTCCTGGTCAGGGAATGGGGGATCTTAGGACCTTGGAACTGCTGTTGATTTGTGCAGGACACCCACAGTATGAGGTTAAAAAAAGAAAAAAAAAGTTGTGCATTATATACTGTAGTCATTCTCTACCGGAATACTGTGTTTTATTTAAATATTAACACCCTTTTTCTTCTAGGTGGTGGAGATCTCCTTTAACTTTTGGTACCGTCTTGGAGAACATCTATATAAGATCAATGACGTGGCCCTTCACAGTATTTTTAGGCCTTATATTCAGAGATTGTTGCACTGTTTAGCTCGACACTGTCAGCTGGACCCTGATCATGTAAGAACAAGCAGCCAAATTGCAACATGTCATGGCTTTTGTCATTATAATGTCTTTGTTTTCCACAGGAAGGAATTCCGGAAGACACCGATGACTTTGGAGAGTTCAGAATGAGGGTCTCTGATTTAGTTAAAGATGTTATTTTTCTTGTGGGCTCCATGGAATGCTTTGCACAGGTTGGTGCAATTTAAGTTGCATGTGTTATTTTTATTTAAAGAGGGTTATTTATATATAAATTTTAAAATGTGTTTCCAGTTATATTCCACACTAAAACAAGGGAATCCACCTTGGGAAGTAACCGAGGCTGTTCTTTTCATAATGGCTTCAATTGCCAAAAGTGTAGATCCGTGAGTGTCAAATTGCATCTCAGTTATTCAAACATAAGTCCAACATAAAAAAAACACATCAGCAATAATCATTTTTTCTTTCATTTCAGTGAAAACAACCCTACTTTGACAGAGGTTCTTGAGCAAGTAGTATTGCTTCCAGAAAATGTGCATATGGCAGTTCGCTATACTAGCATAGAGCTGGTTGGAGAAATGAGTGAAGTGGTGGACAGGAACCCCCGATTTCTTGGTAAGTTTAATTGAGTGTCTTTCTATTGAATTATTACGTCAAGTTGCAACATTTGATTCAAACACCGTATCCCTTCTCACATTCCTTCCAGATTCAGTTTTAAATTACCTTATGAAAGGTCTAAGAGAAAAACCTCTAGCCTCAGCTGCAGCCAAGGCAATCCACAATATCTGCTCTGTGTGCAGAGATCACATGGCTCAACACTTCCAAGGACTGCTGGAAATAGCACGTTCTCTTGACTCTTTTGCTCTCTCAACAGAAGCTGCAGTTGGCCTGCTCAAGGGTAAAGATATGATCAATATTCCAACAATGTAAAGTGAAGCTTGGTGGACGTAAAGCTTGTACACTGTGCAAAACTGTACAAGAAACTGACCTTAGTAGTTTCTTAACAATCTGCATCAATCCAATTTGTGTAGGTACTGCACTTGTTCTGGCTCGTCTTCCATTAGAGAAAATTGCTGAGTGTCTCAGTGACTTATGCACTGTTCAGGTTATGGCGCTGAAAAAGGTTGGTACCTACCATAATTGTTACATTACATATTAGTAAAATATACATTATAAACTAAATTGTGCTAACTTGTGTTGTTGTAAATGATCAGCTTCTAGTAGAAGGATCAGCCAATGGTAAATCTGCAGACCCTACTGTGTGGCTTGATAGACTTGCTGTTATTTTCAGGTAATGTCACAAATCATTTGAATATATTCAAATACTGTGTAAAACTTTGTGTGTGACTTAAACATTTTTTTGCAGACACACAAACCCTATAGTGGAAAATGGGCAAACACATCCCTGTCAGAAAGTTATCCAAGAGGTTAGTCACTTTTCAAGTACTTTTTATTGGTTTGTATGAAATGTATCTTACTCTTCACTGGTGACTGGTGTTTTTAGATCTGGCCTGTTCTATCAGAAACTCTAAACACTCATCAGGCTGATAATAGAATAGTAGAGCGATGCTGTCGCTGTCTTCGATTTGCTGTGCGATGTGTTGGAAAGGGTTCTGCATCTCTGTTGCAACCTCTTGTCACTCAGGTAAATTCTACAATAACATCACATTTTGTTGATTGTCAAGTGACAAGTCTGTGTTGTGCAGATGGTGAGCGTGTACCAAGTGCATCCACACTCATGTTTCCTGTACCTTGGAAGCATCCTGGTGGACGAATATGGAATGGAGGAGGGATGTAGACAGGGTTTACTGGATATGCTGCAGGTAAAACAAAAATATTAAAGAAATAGCAAATGCCCTAACGCATGTTTGTAAGGCCACAATGAATAATTTTAAACTGTTTTACTTCTCAGGCTCTGTGTATGCCAACATTTCAGCTATTGGAACAGCCTAATGGTTTGAGAAATCACCCTGATACTGTAGACGACTTGTTCAGACTGGCTACAAGGCAAGTTGTGTTAACTAAAGTTCAACAGTTGCACACTTAAATTTAGCTGATTTTACTTTTTTGGTTTATAGGTTTGTCCAGCGAAGTCCTGTCACTTTACTTAGTAGTAGTATCGTGGTCCACATTATACAGTGTGCCATTGCAGCCACTTCCTTGGATCACAGAGATGCCAACTGCAGTGTCATGAAATTTGTTCGAGACTTCGTACATAGTGGAGTTGCAAAGGATGTGAGTCTTCAAACATTTGTTGTACTATATGTAACCTATATTTCATATTTTTACTAGTAATAATTCACTACATGATTTATCTTCAGTCTTAAACTAACTTTTTCTCTAGCATGAAGAAGATTTTGAGGTGAGGAAGCAGCTGATCAGTCAGGCTATGGAGCAGCATGGTCAGCAGCTGGTCACTCAGCTCGTGCACTCGTGTTGTTTCTGTCTACCCCCATACACACTGCCAGACGTCGCAGAGGTGCTATGGGAAATCATGTTTTTTGACCGACCGGTGAGTACAAAAGTAGGGTTGCAACAATTAATCAACTAATTGTGACTAGTCGATTATAAAAATAATCTTGCTGTATGCATCTAACATTTTTGTATTCGTTAGACTTTCTGTCGCTGGCTAGAAAATGCTCTGAAGGGTTTACCGAAAGAGACAGCAGGAGGAGCTGTGACTGTCACGCACAAGCAACTTACTGATTTCCATAAACAAGTCACCAGGTAAGTTCTGAAATGTATAATTTCCCTTGAGTAAAATAGTGGCCTGTATAAGCAGATATTTGCTACCAAGACATGTTACAACAGTGTGCTGTTGTCTGTTCAGCCGTGGGTGGTTTCTGTTCAGGCAAGTTAACCTGAGGGGTGGAATGCAGAAAAACTTAGTTTAGACATGCCAGCTGATCTGGTTTAAGATTGAATACAGTATTTGATATAAACCCTGTATGATGCAAACTTTTCTCTCATTATGTAGTGCTGAGGAATGTAAACAGGTGTGCTGGGCCATCAGAGAGTTCACCCGGCTCTTTCGATAGCTGTGTGGATAACATCAGGTAACCACAACATATCCATAATGTTTTAACCACTTTTTTAGTTTTGGATTTTTAAATGGAATGTTTATATAAAATATGAACAAATGTTATCCCTCTCCAGGTTATTTTTCCGTTTGCTGACATTAAGTGAGCATAATTCTGCTAAAGCAGAGGAGAAACCCAAAGGGACCCAGTCACAAGGGAGGCTGGACATTGAATGTGACATCAATGAATCGCTCTCAAATGGACTAATGGGTGATGATCAGCCCCCTGTCCCCACTAACACCACCTCCCGCTCAAGCCTCCACTGCAGCAGGCGCTTGGGTGGGTTGGACTCAAAGTCGACACGGTTAAGTTCAGTGGGCAGAGAACTGATTAAACAGGATGTGCCTGTCTACAGTTTTTAAAAAAAATAGATGATTTATTTTTGTCTTATAAACTTGTCAAGTTGCTTATGTTGTGCCATACAAAAGAGCCAAATCAATCCCCTAATGCTCTTTGGCTAATCAGGTGATGTTCACCTGGAGAGATGAAAATCCCAGAAAAGGCTCACTGTTGGTTCGGCATCACCTTTGACCTTTTTAAAGTTGTCTTATTTTAATTTTATCACAAAGTTAAGCCGTGACAGGGTGAAATCTAGAAAATAACATCACTGGTGATTTAATCTTGTTATCAACAATAAAACAAGTAAAACAAGATGTGGAAAGTCCTTCTGTTTAAGGTGGTTTCATTGATAATCAAGTATCAAAGCTGGTTAAATCCACTTTTGTGCTGAAGAGTTAATGGGCAGATTTAACTAATTCAGCATTAAGAAATAATTCAACAGGTATATTCTCATTAACCAGGATTGTGATCCAAGTAAAAAATACTACTTTACTACTTGAATTTATGAACAACACTACATACAGTGTTTCAGAAAACTGGTTTTGGAGTAGTTTCGACTGCTCCGTTTCCTCACCTTGGTACGATGGTGACCAGAACAGGTTGCCAGCAAATAAGATTCATAGAAACACATAGATTTTGACTATATGCATAGATTCACATTTATATCAAAATATTTGTTTTGAAAAGGTCCTCACAAAAATCTTAAAAGCAGGAGGGAATTGCTTGAAACATGAATATTCCATTTTTAAAAGAGCATTTTGGCAGCCAAGTTTTTGGCAAAAGAAAATTTAGTGTGCCATCTTATATTTTAAAAATTAATTTGGCAAATAATTCACTATGAAATCTTTTTCATTTTGGAAATGAAGTTTCTAATTTGACATTACAAAATGCCAATACATCGTGCAATGTAATTCACAATGTTTACAAATATTGCATTTGCAAATTAAATTGTCAAATTAGGATTGTATAATGAAAATGCATATTTAAATTTCAAAATTGAATGCATTTAAAAAATCATCCATATTTAATATTGATATAATTCACATTGAAGGTAGGGTAGAAGTTTCAAAATACAAAGTGATATAAATATATTTTTAAAGCAGTTCAGTTGCATTACAAATTATAAATGGAAACAACTTTTAGGGAAGTGGAAACCAAATTATCCTTTAACTGTTCCCAGTACTTCTGTGATGAAGGACGTAAACTATCCAGTCAATTAAAACAGGGCTTAGGGCGGCTTTGGTTCTAACATATTCTTTATTGTTTGACTTTTCATGAGGTACAACTGAGGGGAAAAGTGAATGGAATTATAATTATCGAAACCTACATCCTGTGACCAGCTTAGACGCAGCAGCTCTTGTGATCAGACCAAAACGTTCAGAACTAGCTTCAAGCCACAGTTAACTATGGCTTTATCAGGGTAATCCACAACTCTAGTTTTTTCAGCAACTGAGATGGCCCCAATTTTGTATTTTGACTTTAAAACATGAGCTACTCATTTTGGTTATTAAGCAATTTGCATATGTGAAAGTTTAACAAAATACTGTTGTTTTATTGAACATTTTAAAACTATACAAATAATGTTGCAAAACATGTTTGTCACTTGCCTGGTAAAATAACTGGTTCTCTGAATCTGTCCGCTGCATTTAAGATGAGTTTATCTCTAACACTGTCACCAGGTCTGTTGTCAGAAATGTCAAAACCACTGAAGGCACTTTTTAGGTTTCTTCTTTTTTGGATCTAGATTAGAGTATGCATTTCATCTTGCAAATGACAGAATAACTCTAGCATCAAACAGATTTTAGCATGAGCAGTTTTGCAGGTTGATCACGGGCCGGCCGGAGTCCACGGGCCATGGCTGTGCTGGCTTTGGAGGAGTCTCTGCAGCTCTTTAAACTGCTGCACCGTCTGGTCCTTCACATCTGGGTTGGAGATCTGAAGTCTGATACTGTCTGTGGACCAGCTCAACTCTCCCGAGAACATCTCTGTCAGGATGCGAGCCACAACAGGTACGACCTATCGGACACAAATAAAACTAGTCAGTGCGTGAAACCAATGTGTTGTGAACATTAGGGACATTCACCAACCTGGACAATAATCAGTTTCTTTTCTTTGGGTTTTCTGTCGGGCCAGTCCTCTCCAAAACAGAACGTGATCTCGAATGGTGGAGGGTTTTCAGCTTCACCTTTCTGAAACATAATCAACCCTGGAAAAATTTGAATTGGTGTTTGAAAATACAAAGGATATAGAATGCATTGTTCCATAGACTGTGGTTCAAGATTCAAGACTTTCAGTGTCATAGGTGGTGCTGCTCTGGCTGGCAAACAGTAGAGCCTTTCTAAAATTTCCTATGTGTCCAATAAAATCTAACTGAGCTTACAGTTTTTGTGCCATTGATTTGGCGAAGCAAAAAATAAAACGGAATCAATATTAAATTATTATTGTAAATTACTGAAATGTTAGCCAAGGTTGGTGGTTCAAACCCAATTTGGACCATTGCTTGGGCAAGACACCCACCCACCTTTCCTGTGTATGAATGTGGTGTGTAAGTGAGTGATTGATGGTGGTCGTGGTCAGACTGATGGCACAGATTAGCAGCCACGATTCTGTCTACCCCAGGGCAGCTGTACCAGTACAAAGTATGAAGTGAATGAATATTGCACAAAATTTAAAGTGATTTTGAGCATCTGGAAAAGCATTTTATAAGTACCTATGTATTTGTTATGATGTATGAACCATGTTTATCATTATTATTAATACCTTGCAGAAAGTCATTGAGGCTGAAGACCTTTATCTTCTTCTCTCGCTCCATAGGATTAGGCACAGCCCGTTCGGGTACTCCTGGACCGGACCAAAACACTTTACATTGGCAGAGGCGGATGGCATAAATGTCCTGTTGCCAGATCTCGAGTATAAGACCGCGGTCCATCACATCCAGGAGGGCTGCAGTGTAAAAACGCTGCTTCTGATTCTGGATCTGCTCAGTCCCAGGAAACAGGACTTGCTCCAGATTGACCGGTCCAAACAGATCCACCTGCTCTGGGGTGGGCTCCAGGTGCCCGAAGTACAGACGACAGCCCTGAGAGTTACTCACAGTCAGTGAGCCTGCAGTGCGTCCGCGGTACAGGAACTTCAAGTCCAGGTCTGTTACTGCAGGAAAAAAATAAGTTAGTTTGCATTTGGATGATCCTTCTATGATTTATTTAGATTAAATTGTTTACTTTAAACATAACCCCCATTAACATGTATCTTGTGTGTGTTTTTAACGGTTTGCCCCCTTTTGTTTTTCTCCTTTAATTTTGATATGTAGTTGCCCATTGGGAAGAACCAATATAAAAAGGTACTGAGTCAAATGATTGATCTTACGTACTTACACGGGACACTGTTGAGCAGGTCATATTTGCAGTTTTGTGTTTGAGAATCATTTTCTGTGTGAACCACTCCCACAGCATTAGTTTCCATCACTGAAGCTCCGGGCAGGGGGTTCAGGTCCTGGAGCCCCACATAGGGCCTCTGGTCCACCATGTGACCGGAGGCCTGGAAGTCCTGCTGGGAAAGGCTACAGGGCACAGGTGGGGCGGGGTGCATCGTTTCTGGAAGGAGGGGCATGGGTATAATTTGTGGTAATGTCTCATTGGACGATAGGTTGAAGGAATTGACTTCAGTGTGGGCTGAGAAGGGGTTGTAGGGCTGTGGTTCACTGAGTCGTGGGTCTGAGGAGCAGCCAAGAACAAAGTTTAACAGACTAGAAACACCATAAACAAGAATAGTATTGTGTTACTGTGTTAGTCTTTGTCAAGTAATGCTGTATTTGAAGAAAGTAGAGAATAAAATATTACTTACTGATACTAAGCTCCATTAAATTAGGCATCTTGGAATAAAATGTACAAAATAAGTTTATGCAAAAAAATGTTTATATTTAAAATATGAAAAACGTGTTCACCTCTTCCTCTTCATCGTCATCACCAGCATCTAAAAAAGATAAAAAACACTAAAGAATATAAAAGGTTTAAAAAATGACTTGTAAAAAGATTTGACCTTCACCTCGTTACAAAATCACTTGATGAAGTCTCACCTGAACAGCCCACAGTGTCACACACTTCGTAGATTTTGAACGGCTGAACTGGGGTCTCTTTGGTACCGTCATATTTCAACTGAAACTCGCGGCTCTTGTTGAGTGCACAGCGAAGGTTTGCTTTCCACTTTGCTGGATCAGGCTCATCCACACCTTCCTGGTACTTGCCCGTTTCAAGAGCCCATGCCTTGAGAGACAAAAGTCATTCTGATGACTAACACTCGATTGGTTAGTTTCTACCAACGCCAATTTGTTTTCCCACTTTTCAAACAGGAATTGTTCAAGTGGTTTATGCATCAGTTAAAATACCTATAGCGTAGGTGTAATGAGACATTCTCATTGTCTAAATAGATTATTGTCCAATCTACAATGGGTCAATGTCAAGTTTTTTTCCCCCACACTTACATAATATAGAAGACTGCACTGTTTTACACTGTAACAACCCATTCACTATCTTATATTAGTCTTCTTTATATTTTACATAAATACCGACAGAGCTGGGCCAACTGGTCAAGCGTGTCACCTGGTCCTGGGGGGCGAGGTCGGGGGTCACCAGCTCACCTTGAAGATGGTGTTTTCCTCTTCTGACGTCGGCAGGTGTCGTGTCGCGTGTTTCCATGGGATCTGAAAGAGGCGGCGATCCGCGTTGAGCCACTGCAGACCGGGGTATCTGCCACTGCTCACCTGGGCCAAAAGCCAGGGCTTTAGCCGCACCCTCCGGGGCTGTGGGACGCTCATTCTGCAGGCGGCTACGAGCGAGAAAGAAGGGGAAATGGCACATACAATATCAAAAGCACTGGCGCCTGTATTAAACACTCGCCTTCACGTTGCCTTAACACGTTTTTTGTAATAATGAACCAAACGAATATGGTTCTGTCTTGTGTTTGGGGAAGTTGATCACGAGTAGGCAACAATTTGTGACGAAAGGCCCTTTTAAGGTGACAGGCCAAGCAGACTGGCTTGCAAATGTCGTAAAATCACTGAACTGGAGACCACTGGTGACTGTAGGCCACCTGAGCGTGAACTGACAAATCAACAACTCACCTGAAGCTCGCCAGGCCCGGGCGCAGCAAGAGCCGACGATGCTCCTTGGACGAGTTCACTCTTATGTCACGCGCTGCAACTAGACAAAAAGTATCTGGCCAGTCGTCACACTTGAAAGAAAACTGCAAAACTTCACGGAGCACACTTCTCTCACACCGAGCTGTTCGCGCGGCTGTCAGGACGTCCTCTGGTGGAAATCGTAAGTAGTAGTAGTAGGTAGTCGCTTACAGAATCAAAGCGAGGTGTATAGGTAAAGCTAGTTTACCTGTACAAACACGTTAAGTTTCCTTTTCTTTATTTTCTGTGTCATTTTACCGGACGAGGCAGCAAAGACAGGAGTCCGCTTTCTTCCGGCTTAACAATAGGTCCTCATTTATTTCGAAAGCAGAAGCAGGCAGTTTCAGCGCTTCTGTCAGGAACTAACAAACTCCTATAAAATCAGCCCACTGCAGGTTCCTCCCTTCTTCCGCAAGTGATTATTATTATAGGAGCGTGTAGGCTGTCATTAACTGAACAGAAATAAATACGGCCAGTAAATACATGCTACATAGACTAATTATGTTTCAAGCAATGTTTTATTTCCGACTTGGGCTTTGTGTAAACCTTAATAATTCTGCAGGACGCCTTTATAGGAACTGTATGCAGCCTGCGCCCTTACTGTTTTTAAAAAACGAGGTTTACTACCACCTGGGTTGCCAGTACCAAAACCTCCAGATAGAACACACATACAAGTTTTCTCAGGGGCTGTAAGGACAGACCTCGTGTGAAAGCTCAGAACCTCCAGAATTCACTCACTGAGCTGCAGAGGCACTAATTATTGGTTGGCTGCAAGTGCTGGGGAAAAATCCAGTAGGTTTAAACCAACAGGATTTCAGCATTGAAACTGGCAACCCAAATAGCATATGAAAGCTCATTCTTTCATACCAAAACACCAAATTACAACATAAATAATAGGGTCATCATGTGCAATGTTTGTAGTTAAGAATATCCCAAATAAGTATTGGAATTATTGGTAAAAGCTATATTTGATTTGAATATGTTTACCCCTCTGGGGACAATTTAAAAATAAAATCTTACATGCAGTTGCTTTAAATTTAAACCTCAAGTTTAGCTATGGCTGCGGTCTACATTGGTAGATGGCCTCTTATACTCTTCAGTCATTTTGGAGGTTTTGGAAATCTTTAACTTTACTGAGAAACTGTTCTACTCATGCAGGCTGTAAGTGCTTATTTTAGATTGCAACACGAATCCAAGGTGCCGCCAGGGTGGCAGATGCCCCGCTTTGTGCGGGCAGCCACGCAGCGCAGCATTTTCAACTCGAATCCACTCTTGTCCCGCATGTCATTGTCAGTAGCAAAAAAAAAACAAAACTTTTAACCCGAGTTAAATTGATAGAGCGCTTGGACTTGGCAGTAGCCTCTCCTGCTCTCCTGCTCTTCCTTCCCACTACAGTGACCAATTAAATGGCACCACTCACGTGGGGTGCGAACATTGTGACACCTGATTGACAGCTGCGTCAGCAAGTTACGTATCGTATGTTAATGACTCTGACCCACGCGGCTCCTGTCCTCGCGGCTCCTGTCCTCGCGGCACGCCCCCTTTTTCCTTCTGTCTCCGATATTGGACGCCTGAATTCGGTGTGAAAAGCAAAAAATTTAGATTTTTCTGAGGACAGTGACGAATCAGCAGCTACTATACACAAACATAACTAAGACAAACGAACATGACATTAGGCTGGACATGGTTTCTGTCTTTTGTGCTGACAATGCAAGTGTAAACTATGGGAAAAATAATTCAGCTTTTCAGAAACTTAAAGTTAATAACAGCTCCATAGTTACGGCAAAGTGCATGGCCCACATTGTGGATAAAACCGCTAAACATGCAGGAGACAGACTGGACATTGATATAATGATATAATGATATAATAGGTGAACAAAAATATTCAGCCACTTTTCCTCCTCTGCCAAAAAAAAAAAAAAACAAGATAAATTAACAGCAGTGTTTGCTTTTGTGGAAGAAGATTGTTTGGCTATGAGACGACATGTGCCCACCTGTGGCTGAGCTTGTGAGATGACTTCATGAATGTCGGACTGCCATCAGGAGCTTCTTTTTGTCCCTGGGAGAAGATCAGAGCTCAAAGTCTCTGTGGCAGCTGTTTAAAAAGGATAAGGATGGTGAAGGAAAGCCACTTGCACTGCAGGGATACCTGTCGTTTCTCAACAATACACTCAAGGTGTTTCATGTTGTGCTTGTGCTGGAAAGAGACGAAGGTACAGTTTTTGATTTGTATGGCATCATGGCAAGTCTGAAGAACGAGCTGCACCAACGTCAATCAGATTCCTTTTGTGGGGTGGAGACAAGTACCCCGCTACACAAGCTCCCTGCCCAGGAAGAAGCAAAAATAAAGGGTGAGCTAACAAGCTTTTATCAACCTGCACTGGATTACCTTGAGAAGTGGTATGACTATCTGATGCAAATGACCAAAAACATGTAGCAAACCTGTTTTTGAGGAACCAGTTTATCTCATCTGTGTGAGGCAGTTAATGTCCTCCAGTTAAAAGATAAAATGGATCTGGTTGAACTGTATGATGATGACTGCATGACGTTACCACACCAGCAAGACATTGTGGAGAGAGGAGTTCCTGTTGGAGATGGAGATTATTGTTCAAAGGAAAAAATGCACCCAACACCTGAGCATCCCCATCAATGGTGCCGTAGAGAGGGTCTCTCTCACATGACAGCTGCCTGGACAGACCAGCGTAATCAAAGCTCTGTGGAGGTAATCAAGTCTGCAGCTTTGATCATAGTTGTTTTTAATCTGAATTTTAAAGACTTTCACAGCTACTGTTGTGGAATTTCTACACGCAAACAATTAAATAATAAAAATTAACTGAGAAGTTGTCTTGAATCAAAGATTTATTAAAGCAATTGTGCACAATTGTCAAGAGCTACCTGTCCCTGACAGAGTGTTGTCTCGCCCTAAGCTGTGTCAGTGTCAGTACATACAGCATATTTATACCACACAGATGAGAATTACATGAATCAGAAAACCAGTTTAGACCTGTTAAAGGAGAACAAGGCCAAAACACTTCTTGTAACATAGCATAAACATTTTGTCTAATATGGCGTCTAATATGCCGTTAAGGTGCTGAGACTAAGAGTTAAGAACCAAGAGGTCTGCATACGAGTATCCATCTCATGCACCAGCCTATATGACAAAGTACAAATTAGGTAAAACACTGCAAGAAAAGATTTTCATAACTCGATGTACTGAAGAGAAATCATAACAATTCAGCAGAAAATACAAGACCAACTTGGTATGTAAGTATAGATTTGTTGAATAATATTTAACCTTTTTTAATCAATGAAAAGTTTCTAACAAATTGCTACTGTGTTCCTTTGTCTTGCAGGGTGTTTGAGAGTTTGTGGAATCCTGAAACGGCCAGCTGCTGCAGTTTAGGAACTAAGACTTTGTTCCAGCCAGATTTTATCTTTCTCATGACCTGTTCATGAGAAAATTTACAGTTCTATTCCAAAACAGAATACAAAGTTTGTTTGTCAGTCATTTAGTACAGTTTCAAGTGATTCAATTGGTGCAAATAAAAAGAACTACTGGCCTGGATATGTTTCAGAGGTTCAAAGTTAAAGTATTGCATATGTTGTTGGCCTACATGGACTGCTGAGTAGTTAGTAGAATGTTAGCACACAAATACTATACTATATACTATATGCAATAAAATATATCGATTTATTTGCACTAGTAAGATGTCCCTTATTATTACTCTTTGTCCCACTTAAACATTCGGTTGGTTTTCATCTGGTCACCCTATATTAAGTTGCATAGGCTCACAGCACCTACATGATGTTGTGTAGTTTACCATGTTAACCATAAGAGGGCGCTGTAGACACAGGCTAGAGCAGCTAGTGGTCTTGAGGGTTTTTTTGTTTTTAGTTTGTACATTTCGGTTGTTTTTAGGTTGTGGATACTTTGCATACAGAAAGGAAACCAATAAAATGCTAAATATGGCGGGCTAAATTAATCACATTACATTGAATATCCAGTCAGCGTAAAACAACTTTTGAGATTTATGTCAATGTTTTCCTTCCTTTCCTGTTATTCCTTAGAACTCACAAGGAGAGTTTTGTTTCATTCATGCATGTTAGAGTAATCCTGAAAGGGTATTACCCCCTCCAACATTTAAACGCTTTGCTCCACCTTGTGACGTGATAATGTGGCAATTCAGAAAAGCTCTTTGGTGTATGGACATTTTTTAACCCTACATGCATGACCCTGGTCCTGTCCCACTTACGCACTTCAGATGCGCGTTCACGTGAAGTGCGCAGTGTGTCTCAGTTCTTTTGAATGTTTTGATCCGCACCACACCGTTCTCTGCACTTCCAGCAACTGTGGAGCAATGCAGGTGTCAGGCAAGTGTATCCCCACAATGCATTTCACTGGAATGTTTGTAAACTAGTGCCGTATCGTAGCAACTTATTACCAACTTAGCAGCGAGGGCGAACTGGATACAATGGGAAGCAATGAATATTTTTAAACAAATACGCTGACTGTCCAGGTAACACCACTGTAAAAACGTTAACACATATCTTACTTTTTTAAATCAGCAAGTGATTAAAACAGGCCGACAGACTGTGGCTTTCTAATTAATTGAGCTGCAGTTTAACAACATCACTAATTGCTCTTTTACGCAGCTTGGATGTTTACCACGTTCCCTGCGTCAGTCATCTGAAGTGCGCACTGTCCCTATTCGCTTTTTTTCTGTGCCCTTGTGCACTCACTCACTCACTCACGCACTTGACGCACTTTCAGTAGAGGCGCACTTCATTGAAGCTTGTAGTGCATAGTGTGGGTATTGGGATAGGGCCAGAGTCAGATTTTTAATTTTTATATTTTGAATCATTGCAAGTACGAAGCAGTGGGCAAAGACGGAGGTTAGGTGAAAACAGAAATTTTCTGAGTACTCAAGCCTCAGGGACAACAGGGCTACAAGATACTCAAACATGCATGAACCAGTTGAAAGACAACTCTAAACCAATTATGAGGGAACACGTTGTAACATGGTTAAAAGCGCATTAAAGTAAATTTTGCACAGTTTGCTCTTTAACCTGATCAGATGACGTCAGAGCTCTTTAGCTGCTATTGTTTTAGCTTGTTGTACCAGCAGAGGGCGCTAGTAGAGGTCATATCATCGCATCCTCGGGTGGTATCTTCAATGTTTTGTCTGCTCATCAGAGCTGAATTACTTTAATTTGTTTTCTACATGCATTATGGTAAGATTTAACAGGGTGGCCAAAAGTAGAATCCTGATATTGAAACTTTTAAGCCTTTATATTTATGTACTGACTTGTGACACATGTCCAGGTCAGATTAAACCCTTCATTCACATTCATTGTCAATCTTCTACACAGATTGCAGTGATCATTGTATTGTATGGGTCATCAGTCTGACTTGTGGTACTATGGCTAACCATATTCATACATCCTAAAGTGGAGTGCTCCTGTAATACAGTGCTCCTGTCTGCTCCTTTGGCTCTCTGCGATAATGTCACTGGATCGATTGAGCCCTCTGACCTTTCTCGTGTAGAAAACGCAATTGTGGCACTGCTTCCTTTATTTGTTGCTTCAGTGGATGTTGATGGTGAAGGAACTATAGACTGTTTTCTGGTGTAGAGGCCGTGATGTCCGTGGAGACTACCTGAGCAGGATGGTTCACCACTCAATGCTGGCCGACTGACCTGTCCAGCAGAAGATAATCCCATATGAAATTAAGGTTAAGGTAAACTATAGTCCCTTTAGGGAACTTGTCTCCTTGAAACATCCTGTCAGGAGCAGTGCTTTCCACTGTGTATTTTTGTGATTCTAGATTCAGTTTGTTCTCTACATACATTTCACACAAGGATTCAGACATTTCATGCTTCATGAACCTTTGGAATAAACACATGCAGGAAGTACAGATGGACAAGCTGTCAACTCACAGCAAGACTACCCACTCAAAACACTATAACATTTATTTAACAATAACATTTGTGTTTTACTGTCGATGGTTTTCAAATGCTAATGCAAATGCAAATGCTGCTACACACCAAGCTGGAGGGCAATACTCCCAGTACTCTCAATACTCTCAGTACTCACAATACTCTCTACTGTCAGTTGCGTTACTGTTTTGATTTTTTATATATATATTTTTTTTACCTTTATTTAACCAGGTTAAAAACTCATTGAGATTAACAATCTTTACCTGCCTCCAGTTCTATTAAATATTGCAGACCTATTGAATGTTGCCATCTAAAATCGAGCAACTGGTCTAGTTTGTCTTATTTAGTTTAATACCTCTGTGTGCTGTCTCTCAGCTTTAGCTTCTCTTTCAAGTTTTTGTCTGTTGTGCTTTCTCCTGAGCATTCTTAGCAGCAGAAACAGGGCAGCTGTGAGCAAAAGCAACAAGATGGCAGCCGAAATTACTCCAGTCTCAATATCTCGTACAAACTGCTCCTCAGTGAGTGTTCCACGAGGAGCTGCAATATAAAGCACAGAGCATCATCGAATGTGACAAAAATAGTAACATCAAGGTCAAAGGTCAGTATATGTGTTGGCAAGATTTCTGTCTAAGTATATTTAGAAATACACAACTATCCATAAACTTTGTAGCTTTTGAAAAACATATTTAGTTTACAGTTTATTTGTGCTTACTAGCTTGTCCTCTCTGCAGGACCTCAATATCCACTGAAGCGGATACTTCCTCTCCTGATTCTTCATCTCTGGCAATTACCTGCAGAGTCATCACACAGCCAGAATGAATATAATTGGCTTAATATCTCACATAATCATTTAATAGCTTGACTGATTTGGTGTACAGGATTAAAGGAGTCCGACGACCTCATGCTGAGAAACCTGAGACACTGAGGCCTCCTGTAGTTAAAGAAGCCCACCTGTATGATGTGTCTGTCAAAGGCATAGAGGCGGTCTGTTTTGGCTATAAGCACTCCCCCTTGTGTGACGTGGTACAGCCCCTCTGTGACTGACGGACTGTAGAGGGAGTACTGCACATTTGGGTTCCGCCCCTGGTGGGACAGGACAATGCTGTGTAAAACACTCTCCATGAGGATCATTATACACATTACAAAACCTGCTTACATCTGGAAAATCCAGGTCTGAAGCCTGGATGAGAAGCACCTGATTCCCATAAGTGGAGACAATGGCGGCAGGACTGGAGCTTTGAACAACAAAACCTTTGTATGTTGATTGGTTAAAAACAGGGGGGTACATGTTCTCCGCCACAACTCGGACTAGGACTGATGCAATGCTGTACTTGATTGGGTCGTCAAGCTGAGAGGCCTGGCAGTGAGAACAAGTGCATTGGTTAATGTTTGCAGGGGCAGGTGAAACAGTCCTAGTTGGTGAGAGTACCATGATGTTGAGTCTGAAGAAAGGAGTCTGACGCCGATCCTCTGCAGCTTTAGTTAATGTGATGTGGCCTGTGCTGCTGTTTATCACAAATCTGTCCCAGTCGTTGCCTGTGTTCAAATGCCCCGGTGTCACTGGAGGAAGACTTAATGACATGGACAGTGTGGCTGTGTCTCACCTGAGAGGATGCTGTACTTCAGAGGAGTGTCCAGACCCCTGTCTCCATCTTCAGCCTTTATTGGGCCAGGAGAAAACTTCAACACAAGGTTCTGAGTGGGAAAAAATAAAACCTAGCAGTGTCTACTAGGCAACACATTTATTTGTATAATTTCAGTGTCTATTCAGTAGTGCTAAGTGACACAGCTAGAGGCCTTTGGAATCTTTACTGTACTAACAATGTACAGGTTGTCCATAACAAAGTAACATTACAAAGGCAGTTGATATGATATATTAATTAGATTTGTTCTATTGTTCTCAGTGGTTATAAAAGTTTTTAATCACATTGCATTTCTGTATTTCAGGCATCCTGTTGATTAAAGAGGCACCTTTTGAATGAACCCCTAAGAAATGGCTGCTCCTCAAGAGAAGACACAGTGTGTATCATGGGTTCTATGGGGCTATGTTAAAGATGTCGTGTATCAAAGATACGGGACATTACTGAACTAAAGCAAAAGATAACAGATCCAATTGCAACCACTGATGAGGCTCTGCTTCAGCAAACATGACAAGAAATCGAGTACTGTCTTGATGTGCTTCATGCGACTAATGGTGCCCATAGAGAGGTGTATTAAATGAGGCAAAAAACTTTGGAAACTTTTACATTGTAAAGAGACTTTATGGACACCATGTACATTAATTCTCTTTGGGTGATTTAGAATCAACACCCCATTTCGCAGGGAGACATTTTAAACAGATTCTGTATCCACATTATTATGAGTTATATGGGACACATTGTTAATTTCACAATGCTTATTCTGCTTGCCTTTTGTTTCTCAGTGACATTGGTGCTGTAGGAGGGGTTAGTGCAGACTGGAAGTTCAAACGATAGAGGCACACAGGGCAGAAAGTGAGGATACTGGTCGTCTCCATCCTGGACACTGACAATCACTTCAGCTGAGGTATTGAACATTTCCTCTGTATCGGTTTCCTAAGGAAATCCAAAGTAACCATAAGATGGAGTTTATTTTGCTATGAAGCTGTAAAAGTGTCTTTTTGACATTAAATTAAACATCTTAATCATCCTTAAATTGAAACAAAACTTGCATATCAACATCTAGCTGAATATTTGGTTTAATTTATGCTCTCATGATTGCCTTTCAGATTGATTCATGGATTAAGGGGATTACCATGGCCCAGATCAACATCTTCAGGTTTGTTTTGGTCTCGTAGTCCAAGGGCTTGTCCAGAACTACATTGCCACTGTTTGGTTGATCAATCCTGAAGTAGGAGGAGTCTAGCTGTGGGTAATGAGGTGTCAGGTGTCAGGTCACAAAATAGAACAGAATGTATGGGTCATTTAATTAAATCAGATCATTTATCACTTATAATGCCAAGAACTGGAATCACATTGTGAGGCAATATGCAGGAACTATTCAACCATCATATTAGCCTTCAGACTACACATAATAACCACTGACCTGGAGCTGCTCTAATACAGTATGAGAAAGAACTAATTCTCACCGTTGCTGGGTCAATGGTGTATCTAAGCATGTCCCCATCAGCATCCATTGCCTTCACAGTGAAAACAACTGTGTTTACTGCTGCAAGCTGTAAAAACATAGCTTTTTATGTGAAGCCCAAAAAGGTGTTAGTTTAAAGTGGGACTAAACACCTAAACTCCACTCGACAGCCACATTTCAAACAGCTGGAGGAGCTTGGAGGACTAAAGAAAAGCGTGAGGGGGAGGAGAGGCAGTCTGAAGGTATAAGGAACAGTGTGATTGGTCTAACATGTATCTACAAAGCTGCAAACTGTACTAAAATTACCCCAAAATGGGAACAATAGATAATGATATTAAAACACCATGTACACAGTTTAGTAGCAGAAAAAAGTTGATTTAGAGTTTAGTTACCCTTTAAGGTAAAAGCCAAGCAGTTCTTTTTTTTTGCTTGAATTGTTTATTTTCTTATGACTTCCTTTTGGTATAATCCATGGGGTGATGTGTTTTGATACTCTTTTCTATGGTCGTTAAGTGGAAGTAAATGCTCAGTTTTGACAGTGCAGTGACAGTTTAAATACTATCATTTTATCAACTTGGAGTGACCTGGAGTCTCACTCTATTAGTGCAAAACGCCTTTCAGTAGTGCTGGTCAAAGCTATTAATCACAAGGCCAAGAAGTGCCACGTTTAGGGGAAAAAGTTCAAGAATGCAATCATGTTTCTTATTACAGAATAGAAAACACAATAAAATGGGATATTTACATTTCACGTGTACTAGTTTAACTCAGCCAACACCTTTTTACAAAACAAGAACAGGTCATTTTACAACCCAACCCCAAAGTCTGGTGGTGCGTGTGTGTACCTCGCTGATGGTGATGGCTTTTGTGGATTCCTGTGAAAATTCTGGTTTGTTGTCATTTTCATTCAGAATCTGGATCTGGATCCTGTAGTGTCTCTGTTACCAATCAGTCATGAGTCCTGTCACATATCACTGCAGCATTATTTGAGAATATTATATGATCCATTTTGAAAACTCACTTGTACAACATTATCATGGCAGATGAGCTGTGCAATCAGCAGTGACCCTTGGACCTGTAGGATGAGACACTATGAGACATTTGGGGCAGTGTGACATTTGGGACAGTGTGAGACTTTTGGAACAGTGTGAGACATTTGGGATGGTGTGAGACAGTTTGATACATTTGGGACAGGGTGAGACAATTGGGACAGGGTGAGAGACAGGGTGAGACACTTGAGACAAGGTGAGATGTTTGGGACAGTTTGATACATTTGGGGCAGGGTGAGAGACAGGGTGAGACATTTTGAATAGTGTGAGACTTTTGGGACAGAGTGAGAGACAGGATGAGACATTTGGGACAGTTTAAGACGTTTGGGACAGGGTGAGAGACAGGGTGAGACATTTTGGACAGGGTGAGATGTTTGGGACAGAGTGAGAGAGAAGGTGAGACATTTGCAATAGTGTGAGACTTTTTGGACAGAGTGAGAGACAGGGTGAGACATTTGGGACAGTTTGATACATTTGGGACAGGGTGAGAGGCAGGGTGAGACATTGGGGACAGGTTGAGATGTTTGGGACAGAGTGAGAGACAGGGTGAGACATTTGGGACAGGGTGAGACATTTGGGACAGTTTGATACATTTGGGACAGGGTGAGAGACAGGGTGAGACATTTGGGACAGGATGAGATGTTTGGGACAGAGTAAGAGACAGGGTGAGACATTTGGGACAGGATGAGATGTTTGGGACAGAGTGACAGACAGGGTGAGATGTTTGGGACAGTTTGATACATTTGGAACAGGGTGAGAGACAGGGTGAGACATTTGGGACAGGATGAGAGACAGGGTGAGATGTTTGGGACAGTTTGATACATTTGGGACAGGGTGAGACATTTGGGACAGGGTGAGACATTTGGGACAGGGTGAGACGTTTGAAACAGTGTGAGACAGAATATTTGTGCCGAGGTCCAGGGGTGAGGAGTACCTCTCTGTCCAGGACTCTGGAGTGGGAGGTGTTGAGGCGGATGGTGGGTCCATCCAGAAAAATCCAGTGTACATTTGGCCCCTCTAGACACAGGCGGAGGCCATTAGACCCAGGCTCTGCAGTGAAGTTGGTGTTGGCTATGAACTGTCCCATGGGACTGTTTTCTGTGATGGCTGCAAAGATGTCAGAGCCGCCCTGACAGGGACTCCCTGATGAGACAAAGAACGGACTTGTTCTGTTTAAAGTCTGACCTCCTTTGTGTAACTTTGTCACTTACCAACAACAACATGGGACACCAGTCGCAGTGTCACCTGCAGCAGCAGCAGCAGCAGCAGTCTGCACCTACTCAGCATTCTCTCGTTTCAGTCTCTGTTCAGGAGACCGAAGCGCTCACATTAAACTCAAACTGTGCTCACCACTCGAAAAGACCTTTGCCCTTTTCCTAACTCATAGAATTCTACAAATAAATCTAAATTTACAGTTCAGATAAGCATAATTTTCTGTTGCTATTACTTTAGCTAATCAAGTGTAATTGCCCAGAGTGCTAACATTATGCTGTAAGTAAACGCTCTCTCACCTGTGTGTCTGTGGAGCTGGTCCATGGAGCACTGTCCTGTATTGATCTGCATTGATGCCGCGTTGTCATGTTTTTATATTCACATATTCACATATTCTGACGTGTCTCCAAACCGCCGCCTGCCTCTGTCCATTTATGTGTGTGTATTAGCAGCTCATAAGGCTTAGCAATAATGAGCTCACAAGTAGGTCAGCGGGATTTTACTCCTTCGGCATATTTGTACTCTCACAACAGCAAACCATTACAACATTTATTTATTCTTCAATTCAAATATGGTATTTTAATAGTCTCAGACCCACCAGTGGGCCTATATGAACCATGAGCTTGAAACACACTGACAGGACTGACAGTGGTCTGTCATATCTGCGAGGTGAGCCCCATTGATGTTATTGTTTGATTGCAGGTCAGTTCACATGTGCCACTTTTTTCTCACCTTGCCCGTCACTTATGGAAATTATTTATGTGAATGCTTTGTAATCACAAAGGTCACAGGTCAGGCTTGGTTTCACTGTGGTGTCATTGACCAGTAATTATTCCACTCTCACAAGTATTTACATGAAGCTATACAGTATTTAGTTGAGCTACTGTCCTTATTGTGGAAAGGTGTAGTTACAGCTGCATTGTAACATAGATGCTGTAACTACCTCCACTTTGTTGGTGTTTATCAGCTCTGACTTCTTTACTTCTCAATGATGCCGTCTAATGGAGCTCATCTCAGAGTGATTACACAGACCAGTCAGCCTCTCGCTGAAGCTCAGTTATTTCACATGGCTCTATGCACCTGCCAGCGCAGTACCAGGTGTTTCCAAGACACATAATTAAAGTGCATTCATTAGAGTCATCATGGCTCTTGATTACGCCCCCCCCTCACCACGGTCTGCCCTGTGCTTTTGTCTCCCACATGTGTTTGTGTCTGACACTGAGCTGCCATTGATCCACTTTCTCTTGTCCCTTATCAAAGAACAGACAGGCCAATCAAACCAACCAGCTTTGAAACATGAAACTCTATGGATTTCAATCTAACAAGTTGCTATGACGACTGTAGCGTTGGTCTCGGATCTGTCTGGTCATCTGAGAAATTTGTGAACATAACCTTAAATAAGACGTCTCAATATACAGCCCCTCACACTATACACTCTTAGATAACACGTGTTCACACTGATGCTACTGAGCACATTTGCACCTCTGTCTGGTTCAAGAATAGCAGTGTGATATAGGAGCGTGCAGTGTGAAGGTTTGTTTCTCATTATGCTTCTCCCTGCGATGCCAAACTTAAATCTTCGCTAAAGAACTTATGTCAGATTTACGATAAGTATAACGGATTTGTTTTTTTCTATCAGCCAAGTTGCTACTTAAATAACATTTACTGATATAATAATAACTGCAAAAGGTCGTGCATGAGTGACTGGTGGTGGACGTTGCTGTGGTCTTGCATTGCCCACAGTGGCTGAACTCAAATTTCAAAACAGAGTCGTGCTCTGGAGCTATATGTCGGACATGCGCTCTCTGTGTTACCGTGGTTACTCCCTGCGGTTAGTCTTTGTGTTTGATTGGACGGAGCTCCGTGCAGAAAATATCTACCCCCTACAATGAACACAGTAATACAATCAAACCACATTTTATACACCACTGTGCTGATGCTCCCCGTGTCTCACAGGCTCTAGTTGAAAGGAGCTGTGTAGGAATTACTCAAAGACAGGAGGAGGTAGGTGGACAGCTGCCCGCCCACGTAACCACACGTGTGGGTCTTTAGCAGAAGGTAGTCCCACTGAACCACTCCACCCAACCTGCCACAGTAATCATTAACTCCAACACATTCTGAATTGTTTCGAAGCTGCTTCCTCAGATATATTTCATATATTATTATTATTATGTATTTATTTTTGACCAGTTTGTTGAAGATGATTTGATTACGTTACCTTCACTTTACAAATAATAACATATACTTTTAATAATACAGTGCCAAGTTTGCAACAAATATTTCATAGTATTATTACTTTGCACACTTTAGAATATTCTCTTGCTTAAAACAATGAATTAACCTCAGTCCATGGTTTGCACATGATCACATTTTATGCTTCTGGGCCAAGAGGACACCATAGAAGACCGTAGTAGTTTCGATAAAAAAACTAAACCTTATGACAAAAGGTTTCAGTTTCAGTAAAAACCATAAACACCAAGGACGATGAGACACATGGATTGAGTCTCATGTCTGGCAGCAAAGCAGTTTGTGAAAGACGTTTCTGAACTCCGGGTTGAACACTGTGTAGATGATGGGGTTCACTGCGCTGTTGACATAACCCAGCCATGTTACAACTGAAATCAGGGTGGGGCCGATGTGGCAGGACTGACACAACACATTAGTGACGTGAACTACGAAGAATGGAGTCCAGCAGGCCAGGAACACACCTAAGGATAATATTTGGGAGAAAAAAAAAAGGTTATTCACAAAATTAATGCTTTGGAACCTAAATCAGTAATGTGTGAGTGACCAAAATAATTCAAGTTAGATCCAAGTCAAGTTTTAAATGATATTTTTAAATTAAGCCTGATGGCGTCACCTGCTTGTCCCCATTGAGACAGACATGTTTAATGCCGAACTGTGGAACATTCCAGGCAAAGCAATGGCATCTGAATGGAGAGACGCAGGTAGCGGAACTTAGCGGAAATTGGACTTGACGTGGCGCCATGTGGTCTCAAAACTACGGCGTCAGGAAGTAAAGTGCTCAAATATGAATGTGTTCTTCTGATCGTGACCAGTTTTTCACAAAGTTTGTCTGTATGTGATGATTGAGATTAAATTTAGCTGTAGTGTGAAGCTGCCGATGCACCAGTAAAATGGTTTCCAGGGAGATTGTTTCTATTTTGATTGTGTAGCTCGCAGCTTCTCTCTGTTTGTGAAAAACACGCAACTCCAACTGAGAGGCACAATGTCTCATTTACCATCCGTAAGTGTCACCACAGGAAGAACATTTAAACTGATAATCCTAAAAGCAGCATCCTACAGTCTTTTTAATAAATTCTCATGTTTGTCTGTCACTTTTAATAACTCATGTCAATAACGCACTGTTGTTCTGTCCATACTGTTTATATATTTTGTATTTAAAGGAAATGTATGTAAGATTCTGATCGCACAAAGATGAGATCTCTGTGTTCCCAGATATGAGGTAAACATATGATATGAGTTCAAACCAAATTATGCTTTTGCTAATAATAACTGGAATGTTGATTTATTCCTAATTACAGAAACATTGGACATAAGTTATTTGTTATTTGGCAAATATCGGTGATCGGGCACAGCAGCAGGCGAAATATCAGCTATCGGTATTGGCTCAAAAAATCCATAGTGGACCATCTTTAGTTCTTTCTTAATGTTGCACCATATAGTTGAAGTAGTTTGTGAATTTTGTTCACTAACAACGGCAATATAACTCTTGTGATTCTGATTCTTGTTCTACCAATGAGAGCTTTTACACTTGACTCACCTACTACCACCGGCAGGACCTTCATGGCTTTGCGCTCGCGTCCGCTCACTCTGCTGCTTTTGCTGTTTCTTCTACCTCGTTTCACTGCACTGCTTTTGGAGGAGCATTTTCCTCGCCGGCTGCCGTCCCTCCTCTCTGTCAGGTCTGCATCCGACACGCTGTCATTCTGCATTGTCATGGGGTCACTCTCCATCACCACTGCCTCCGCGTCCTGCTCGTCAGTCACCGGGGTAACCGAGGGAGTAATCTGGGAAATAGTGGAGGGGGAAGTTGGGCTCAGACCAGGTGCCACTGCGTACACAACCTTTTCTTGACTTCCTGTCGTCGTGGCTTTAGCACGACGGAGGGCGGAGTTTAAGTGTAAGGAGAGGGTGTGGCGATTGTCCCGTCCAGCTTGGGACCGTGAGCGCCCACTCCAGCGCTTCAGCCCGCGAAACATCCAGTAATATAAGAAGAGCATGACCGGACAAGGCACAAAGAAGGAGCAGATGGAGGAGTAGACCACGAAACGATCATCCTCCAGTTTACACACACTGGGGTCTCGTCCAGGAACCTGGTTCAGACCGAAGATGACGGGACTGGCCACACCCAGAGACAAAACCCAGGTGGCGGTTATGAGGGCCAGCTGCCTCACGCTGAACTGGTTTCTGTTGTATTTGAGAGGCACCACCACTGCAATGTACCTGAAACAATAAATATGGCTTTAGTTCTGGACTTTTAACCTCCTAAGATCTGAGCTCTTGCATGACATGCTTTATCAATTTCTCTTTGTTATTTGGGCTGATTGGGACCTGATGAGTGTAAAAATAAAGAATTATCTTTTTACATTATGAGAAAAATGATGTCCACATATGAGGATATTTTTTCTACTTTTTAATGATTTTGATAGAACAAAATAAAATCGCATTTGAATAATGATTTGCAAAAACTATTAAGTGCCTGAACACAGCAGCATTTTTCCTGAGTGTAAAAACAAAATGAGAAACAATAATTGTGCCTCTTAGAACATGTGCCTCACTTGAAGTGCTGCTAACAGGTGCAGAAAGACATACGCCTTCAACAAAGTCCACCTTGAATCTAAACTAGAATGTGTTATACTCTTCTGTGACCTTTAAGTGGCAGTTTAATGACCTCATATGTGGGCACCAGGACCTTGTAGAGAAAAAATGTATTGTGGCCTAGACAGCCCAAAATGTGTTGCCAGGTCCCAAGAGGTTTTAATAAGGACGATTGGGTGATGTTTTTGAAACACGCTCAACTCAACCCTAACCCTAACTCAATCAAATAGTGATTCACTGTAAAATTGACCACTACATTGCAGAGAAGAAGTGTACAAGCTTACTCTGCTGCTTTCTTTCACTTTTATTTTGAGCAGCTTTTTCTTAAGTCTTTTAAAAGTATTTAATTATAGACACCCGTATCCTCAAACTGATAGAGGTCTTTCTAATATGTTTTTTTTTATGTAATGTTTTTTCTCACATGAATATTTTTGTTCTTAACTTAAGCTCTTAAACTTGCAAATGTATTCAGTGCCTGTCTCACCTGTCCACACTGATGGCACACAGGTTGAGGATGGAGGCGGTACACAGCATTACATCCATCGTCATCAGCAAGTCGCAAATGGAAGTGCTCAGCGTCCATATTCCTCCCATGAACTGCACAAAAACAACATAGAAACTGAAGACTATCATTACGTTTATGTCTGAAAATCATCAGTATCAGTTTAAAACAATTAAAACCGTTCTCATATCTTATATTATTGCAATTTCTCAGTAATGTGCCCATCCCGTGCTGTCTATTGATGCAAGAAATCTTCTATGGGGTCCTCAGGGAAATTAATGAAATGATAAGATTTAATTAACCAAACACTCAAGGCTGCCTAATACTGATTGTAACAGATACATTCTTTCAGCTATTAAATTAATAATATAGCCATAGATGGTAAGATGTTAATGTGTTTCATATCAGCGTCGCTTTTTTAATTAATTAATTGTCCTTATTTTCAGATTATGCTTGAGACTTGAGACTTATTTATGAGATTATATAGTGGTTTAAAGTGCACATATGTAAAATTAGACTATACATTTCATGAAAACATGAATAATTATATTTGTTATGCTTTGTTTAGCTCCTGATTAAACAGAGCAGATCTGACAGAAGATCTGCAACCATACCATAAAGGGCCCAAGCTCTTTCTTTAAAATTTAATTAAGATGATCTACCATTTATAATCCCATTAAACTAAAAAAAACCTGCCATAATCTTACTCTTTATTGTCCCTGTATGGAAATTTGTCCCTTGTATTTGACCCATACTTCAATGCAGCTGAGGCAACCCGTCAGAGCAGGACTTCTCTAGATCCTGAGCTAAACTTGGTCAGGACCTTAGCTGGAGGATTTAACCTACTGTGCATGTTTTGGGTTGATGGGGGAAAACGATGTCCCTGGAGGAAACCCACCCATGGGGAGAAACATGCAAACTGCCCACAGAAAGACCCTGGCATCGAATCTTCTGCTAGATGCGTTTAGGAGCATCACCACTTGATATTTTGGAATTCATAATAAGAAGCATTTTACATTGCGATATCCCAATAATCTTTACTTATGTGCTTGTACGTACGTATGCTCTTTAACAGACATATATTTTCATGCAGACGGTTCTGACCTCGGAGTAGACGTAGAGGGGCAGCACCAGCACAGCCAGCAGCAGGTCGGCTATGGCCAGACTGAATATGAAGTAGTTGGTGGCAGTTTTGAGGGAGCGCTCCGTGAGCACACTCAGACACACCAGGATGTTTCCCAGGATTATGATCAGTATGAGGGGCACCCCCAAGATCAGGGCCAGATAGTTGTAGTCCACCAGGCCCATGTCACCTGGGAGGCTCTCCGGGGTCACATTGTCCATGATGGAGGACATGCGCACAGCCGCATCTGTAGCCTGAGTCTTTGGTCAACAGTTAATGCCACAAACGCAGAGAAGTGTAACTTGTAAATCCGTCTTTTGCTGTTAAAATATGTCCCTGCGTTTGTGTGTCTCCGGTGAATGGACGGTGTTGGAGTGCAGAGAGGCCTGGTCTTTTCCAGTCTTGACCGTGCTGGTGGTCATTATGATTCTGTTGATTTGAGTTTCCTGGATGCCCCTGCAATGACAAGATAAACCAGGTATGTAAAATATATGAGTATTTGACCAGATGATAATGTGCCTTATGAATCCGCAAACAAAAATAAGATACACAGTAGGACTATGTTTGAGATTTACATTGCTGATTACATTACCAGTTGTTTACGTACTTATGTTTATTGCTTTATGTTGAGGCTGAGCACTTCCACTTGTCCAAGTATGGAATGAGGTTGTGATAAACGTCAGCTGTATTGTTTTGGTCAAGTGTCTCTTTGGATCAGTGCGCTAAAGCCTATGATGCTCAGACTGCTTTGGAGCGTTTCCATGGCAGGAGCAAACACAAACAGATCCTGTTTGGTTTTTCTATCCTGTGCACATTTACTTTGAAAAATAAATGCATCTGAAATAGTTTGTAAAGCCTTGTTGGAATTTTCAAACAAATATACACAGAAAACTTGTCCTCAAACTGGTTCTTTTTTCAGGCACTGTGATGTTCCTTCTCAGTGATATTTTGTGTTTGAGCAAATAAGGACGTGTTTTCTTATCTTACGTTACTGAACTGTTCATTCTGATGTTTTAGAATAGAGCTAGGTTTGGTTGGATTTCAGGTAACTACGGCATTTTCATTAAAATAAAAAACAGACACAATACAACTACAATTTTTAAAAATGTGTTTCATTTTGGCACATTATTCACACAAGTAAGGATTACATAACAAGCATGTGTTGGATCATTTTAATCAATTAAATTTATTAATAATATATTGGATCTATTTTGACAAATTTCTCTGTATTATATTGATCCAGACTAGATATCTTCATATCAATAATTTTATATTTTTAATAATGTTCTTATTAATATCTTTTTCTGAGCATCCCCAATGCTCCCATGATCCCATATTGATTTTTTCTATTTATCAGAGAGCTGTAAAGGATGTGGGCTTTGTCTCTTACAAAGAGCAATCAATTTAAGAATAATGTTTCTATGTGGTAATGCACGTTAGACTAGAAACACAGTGACACTGAGGAGAACGATCTAATACTGTATACACGCCACACAAACCCTCAGCTTTAGTGCGCCTCAGGACCGGCCTCAGGGTCCGCTCTGACAGAGAGAGTGGCAGGTGAGAGCCGTGATGTTGCCACATCATGAGCACCAAAAACAGCGCAAAACTGTTAGGAAACAAAATGACAGTAATTACCATAACCATTCTGCAGCACAACCACTCTGGCTCATTGAGTTTCAATGAACCAATGACAAAAGCTATGGACCAAAAGCTGTCAGCGTGCAGAGTGCATGTTAACAGTACCGTAGTAGGGGAGTTTCATGTTTTAATTCAGAGCCGAGGGTGCAGAGCGCTTTGGCGATGATTGTTGTGGGATTGTTGGTGGAGGAGCTGCGTATTTTGTTACCTCTCCTGCTGTCAGTCTGTAATGGCTTTGTAACAAGCACGTTCCTCACACAAATGAGTACTATCTCCCATTCACTAACAAGAGGCCATCACAACCACTCCACAATTATACCACAAGCTCTATGTGGTTTAGTTTCTTCTATGAAAAACCCATCTTATGCTGTCACCACAATGGTACTGCTCCACTGCACACAATTACTCAAAGTAAGAAGCTTGTGAAATGTGACTTTTGCCTGACAATAATTGCATTGCTAAGAACAATGTCTCTGCTGTGTATTTATATTCTGAGGATAATGTAGTGTAATGTGGAACAGCTTGTTTTGCCATCCTCACATGAGTCAAATGACAGACAGCTTTCACCATGATGGCAAATGGGTAAATGAGCAATGTGTGTCACAATGTGAAACTGCATGGCATGAAAACAGAAAATGGTCTGATTCGTTCAAAGGTGCACTGTGCTTTACTGTTGGAGGGTGAGCCACCTGCTTGTCTACAGAAATTGTATTGTTTTCCTGGAATGTTTCACAGTATGACATTAAAAGTGAAAATACTGAGAGCGCCTCCTTTCAGTCTCCCTGGAGATGGCCATATTGCCATACTGTGGAACAATCCAGGCAAAGCCATAACATCTTCATAGAGACAAGCAAGCAAATCATCCTTCAGAAATGTTACATAGTGCATCTCTAACTTCTGTCTTACTTTTTCACTCTTGCATCACATTCATTTCCAGTGTTTCAATTATGCCTCTTTGTTTTCTGCAGAACCTTTGTTCTTGCTTGGAGCCATTTCCCTTTGATATTCTCATGTGAAATTGTGTCATTTTCCCATTTTCTCAGGGTGGCTTACAGACCAAATGCCACTATCGCCTAGAGCACTACAAGCCCATACATTTGTAGACAGGCGTTTGATGACCAGAATAGGCCTCTGTAATACTGTGTAAGGGTGACATTCTAACAGGTGCCAGTAATGATGATGATCATGTGTCATCAGGCCTTCACGTACACGCGGCTGGGGCCCGGGTTTGCTGATGTGCTAATGGTTTTGTTCCTGCCAACTCTCCAACCATTAGGCTACCTCCACATCTACCTGTCAGCCAGCCCAATGTTGCTCCAAGTGTACAACTCATTTAAATCGGATATAAAAAGACCTTCTTGCAATCATTTTTTGTGTCTTATTATTTCTCTATTTTTCTATTTTCTTGTTTGAGAAATACATTTGTAAAACTCATAAATTCTGATAATAATTAAAATATATTTTATCTAAAGGAGACATAATTATGCTTTTTCATATATTTGGTTTTAAACTCTAACATGCATAGATCGTCGTTATTTTACATTTTTATTCATTGTAAACTGCAATACTGATCAAAAACAGCCTAGTAACTAAGAGGTCTCTTCATATGGCCTTTTCCCATAACAAGCAGCAAATAGTCATGTTTTTAATGTTGAAAAATGGTTAAGTTATGTGACATTTTTGAACCCTTCAGGCCTGACCCAGGTCTGGTAATCACAAGAAAGTACAAAGCAGTGGGCGGAGATACGGGGTAGGTAAAAACAGACATTTGAGACTCTGAGAAGCCTCAAATACAGCACAATGGAAATATAACTCTGATAATAAACTAAGGAAGAGGCAACATCTTTAGAATGAAAAGCTGATAAACATGGCTTTAACCTAATATGTCCCCTTTTATTAGCAGCATTTGATGAGGTTGTTTACTGAGACGGTTTGTTTAATTGACAACATAAAACTACAACACACCAATCAACCGCTTACCTCTTTGCTTTTCCTTGAGTTGAGTGATGAATCTCATTTGGCACACACCCTCTCATTTATCTGAGCCTGGCTTTTTAGATACACCTCAATGTCAGAATTGTATGTAATTAATTTAAAGTCTCCCCTGATTTGGTCCCTGCGAAGTGAGCTCCAGCTGCTGCCTTGTGTTTGTGACCAAAAAGGGGCCATCAGGAACCTGTCATTTCTAAAATAACAGGCCTCATCTTTTGAGACAGAGAAGATGCACACATTAAACCCTCTCTGCTACGAAACCATAGCAACTGACCATAAGATGTTTACCACTGTGCTCAATTATGGGTCCTAATCAGAGCTTACCACCTGGAGAAGCATGTCAGGACGTTAAGCCAATATGCCACGTAAACTTATTTCAGTTTAATTTATCTTTCATTGTAATTCACAGATGTATTGCTTGACCTGAGTTCCATGTAATTTATATTCAAACATGAACATAAGTGGACTTTGTGTACTGGGTGTCCGAGGGGCTTATCTGTGATTGGCCAATTCATTATTACATTATGATATCTATGAGCTGTGACAGAGGAAGCGGACCAATCATGAATTAAACTGCAGAGCCAGGTGTTGCGCAGTGGGACGGTTGTGAGGTCAGCAGGTCAACGTGACTGAGATGACCGGATCAACAGAAAACACCATGTAGGGATTAAGGCACTTGAAGAGGAAGTCAATGAAATCAAGAAAATGACCAGTGCACCAACGATTTACAAATTGTGTGTATATTATATGCCTTTTAAGTACAAGTTGCAATATCGGCTGTGACTGCGCAGTAAGAGGCGACCATTCAAAATATAAAAAGATGAATACATTTTTTTTTAAAAAGCATCCGCGCCCTGGTAACAAAATTCGCTTTCTTTCTTCTCTCACAAACCTTATCCTCAGACCACATCAATGGTTTTTCCTCTTTTGTCATTTCTAACAGCATCATTTTACCAAACCTCTAGCAATGTGTATGGTTTAGCACAGTTTGTTTTTTTTTTGTTTGTTTTTTTTTTGTTTTTTTAATCTATTCCAGATTCCTTTCTTGATTAATTTAACCAGATTTCAAAACAATAGAAAAAAACTCCCTTTTTAGACAAATTAATGTATTTTCATTGCTTGGTATATTTTGAAACACTATACTTACTATACTAATTTATAGCATACTATAAATTTATTACTATAAATGAAACCAAACACTGACACTTACTTGTAAAAAGAAGAAATCCATGAGCTCTGCATCCTTTAGGCAGTTTCTTGTTTGTATTTCTCCATTAACATCCTAATATGTGCCAGAATGTAGACCAGATTGTATCCAACATGGGGCAAAACTCTCTCTCACCTACCTCTGTTCCCAACTTTTTAATGGACTGACACAACATACCCAGCAGATTGCCTTCTGCGTGTGCCTGCCCCTCATGATTGTCCTGTTCTCTGATTGGCTGGTGGCTCTGCTGATGTGAAAGCAACTCACTCTCTCTCCTCCAACTACTAATATGTGCATTGAAGGGGTGGGTGCTTTGACAAAAATGAATCTCTCAATATTATTAGCGTTTTTCCTGACGATATTCAGATGATCTTATGGCATTTCATCAGAAATGTGTTATTACGTGCCTGCAAATGTCTTAGTTGAAGTTTATATCATAAAAAAGTGAATGGATTGTAAAATTAAACGCAAAAGTGCAGACATATCACCATATTGTTTTTCTCATAGTTTTTGTAGACTATATATTCGATAATGTAATTTAGCATATCTCCAAAAACAGTCATATTTATCTTAATATATTCATAGCATCTTTTTTCATTAGAACAGACAAATTGTAATAGTCACTTGGCTGTACAAAATGATGTGCTGAAAGAGAGTTCTTAAAAAGAAGGACCACTTTTCAGGATGAAAATAAATGCATTAACACATTCAAATTGGATAAACATTGGCATATTGCTGCTCCCTACAGCTGATGAATCATTTTGCACTGAATAGGCCTACATCCGTTTACTTTCTGGCAGCCATTAAAATCTACAGTCAAGCTTATTTCAACAAAATACTAAACCAACTATTTAGTTTAAAACATTTCTACATTTAGTCAGTGACCATACATGTGCAGATCCTCTATGATATGTTTACGCACCTGACACAGTAACACACTGTGTATTCAACTGAAAGTGATTCTGACATTTTGACGGTTCTTTATTTATTTAAGTTATTTGGCCTATGCATGTTGATGTCTCGTATTTGTTTTTGTGTCATATTGGAAAAGCATTTCAACAAATCCATTAAACCAGGTTGACCTTTTCTGCAGGTTGATAGATGAGCAGAGCTAATTCCTCCTTAAAAGGATAAGACAGAGGCCCCTGTCACACCTCAGAGTGGAGACCTGTCACCTGTGACACCTGGAGGTGACCCTCCTCATCCCTTTATCAGGCCGCTTACAGGAGGGGCTCTGGGGCAACAGGCTCCCAGATCACATTTATACAACTTTAACACCATTATCATCCGATGCAACACTGATAAGTGAACATTTTGTCTTCTATTTTAATCTAATGCAAAACCTTAAACCAACTGATGCCTACACCTGCTGAGAACAATTGATCTGAATTTTCAAGCAGGAAAACCATTATTATGTTATCATAATGTCATTACCAAAGGTAATGAAGTGATAAGCAGATTACAGTGTCCTGTAAACAGGCTGTGGGGCTATGCTGTGTCTTGCGTGTGTGCTCAGCATTGATCAGAAAAGCCTTAAAGCCTCACAGTCTAATAAGACATTGATTAAACGTGGCCATAGAGCCAGAAGCACCTGCGCTCCTCATTCACGAAAAACAGAGGCCCGCTAATGTTAGCATTTCCTAAAACCGTGACCATTCTCTCAAAGTTTCTTATAATGGATGCCTCAGATTTGTTTGTGAATTTAATTAAAAATAAACTTTTGTTATGCAAAAAATGTAGCTGGTATATCACAGTAAATAGCATCTCAAAGCACAGTGGTCCACATGCCTTAACTCATCCTGTCATGTTCTGGAGGTCCCAGTTACATTTTTCACTTTTATTATGTTTAGTTTGATAACTTTGATTGATTGAGCTTTTTTTTTTAGCATATTTTAATGTGTAATGCCTTGTAGTCGGCAGCTTGTGATTCATAATGTATTGTCCTAGAGAAGAAAGTTTAAAAAAAAAAAGTGAATTTGTAACCCTGTGCCAGAGACCACATTTAAACCTCTGCCACACCCACTCACAACTTGGGCTGCAGTTCCCATGGAGACGTGATCCTCGGAGTTGATGAATATCTTATTTTTGCCTTTTCTTGATCCATGTTTCCGTGTGTGTATCGCGCTCAGTCTTTTACAAATATTTGAAAGTTGCAGCTTCTCATCTAATGTGCCACGTTATCTTAATATGGGTCTCTGTCCGTATTGAAATATCATTTTCTCTGTTGCCTCATATACACATATGTATGTAGTGTATAAAGGATAGTTTACTTGTGTTATGAATGAGATAATGGTACTAGTAAGGATTAACCCTATATGTACCTATGACGTGTTGAACTGCTCAAGTCTTGTCAGACCTACAGTGTTCGCTGCTCTCCTTTTCGTGAGCCAGAGAGATGCTCTTGCATTGTCGCGATGGAAATGAGTTGTGTCATTAACATTTGTGAGAGAAAGAAGAGAAATATCCCCTCATCCAGAATAGAC
>KN485553.1:29468-124281 GCA_000787095.1 Periophthalmodon schlosseri | reverse complement strand
TCTCCATACTTCCCCCAGTATAGCTACGCCTAAGCAGCTTAACTAAAAGTGCAGGTTTTATTTCTGCTCCTAACTGGCCTGGTCCAGCAGTGATCTGACCAGAACTGAAGAAGCGTTTGGATGAGCGGTGAAACGTCTTCATTCTAAAACTTTTGTCCAGTTACAGAATAGAAGTTTTCTTTAGCCATTTTCAAACCCATAGGTGCACCTGTCATAACCTGATGCAAAGTATTAAAACCTCTTCATGTTTTCATTCATTTTAATATTTGATTCTCTTGAAAAATTCCCTGTATCTAAAGCTTTTTCTACAAATAATCCCACTGCTTTTTAGTGAAATCTGAACAGTTTTTGAAGCCCTTCTGGGGGCTGGTGTAGCGAATTAGCCCAGGCTATAAACACTGTGATACCTGTAAAAGATTATTGAGTTGTTAATCCATGTTTGTTGTATCTGTCCCTATTCAAATAAACACAAATTAAATTAAGATCTAATCATTTGTCGACCACAATTACTGTCTCTGTTTTTAATTACCAGGTCTACAGCCATTACTGGTAGAATAAAGCATGTGGTTTGGAGCAGAGTGCAGGTTTTTAGTAATAAATCCAATACTACTTCTGTTTCAAATTACACTGGATTCGTAAGCATCTGTTTGTTGTGTGAGATGTCTGTTTGTTGTTTAATTAGACTCTACCTCATCTGTGTTCATAAACGTAATGATGATTGTGTTTGGGGTTTTTTTTCATATAAGAAAACAAAAGTCAAATACGAACATGAGATGGATGAATAAAATGGAAAAATGGCTTATTACGCGGCTCTGCTCAGGCAGTGTCTTGTCTTGTGTCATTATAATCTGACTTTACCAGCACTCATTTCACAAAATGGCTTCCTCTTTTAGCAGAATGCTGTTGTTTGGCAGCTTTTCATTGACACTGCATTTACACAGCGGTGTTAATACCAGTCCATTTCCACCTCTGTCCTGGAGGAGTTGTTGGTGTATTTTGACCTACTCTAAAGAGTAAAAGCGATCACACAAAAGACGGCTGAATTCTGTTGGAGGGACGGACAGTATTTACTCTCTTTAAAGTAGCTTCTTCAGTTCTGAACATAGACTGTATAAAGAAGTGGACTAAGTGAGTGTGACGTCACCCACAGCGTTCGGCTCCAGTCGAATGAGGCTCATTGAGTTTAGCAGTTATAAGGGTGAATTTAGAGGCGAGTTCCATATTTGGAACAGGGTGGTTAGTAGCTTAGCTATGTCCATTTATATATATACAGTCTATGGTTCTGACAGAGCTCTGGTGAGGGTCTGCCTTACTTATGTCTCTGAAAGGAGGAGCTAACGAAACTGAAACAAATCACCCTAGTTGTTTAAAATATTAGTAAGGAGTATATATATATATATATATTATATGCTAAGTCGACTGAAATGTCACCTGAGCACTGTGGCGGAAGAAGTACCGTATTTTCTGGACTATAAATCACACTTTTTTTCATATTTTGTCCGGGGGTGCGACTTATACTCAGATGTGACTTATATGTGAAATTATTAAAATATATATTTTCACATCTTCATTATTGTCACACTGACAACGGCGTGAGGGCTTAGGCTTGTATTTCACATCTTCATTATTGTCACACTGACAACGGCGTGAGGGCTCTAGGCTTGTACCAGTGTCTACTACGAGTCACAGTGCTTCATCTACCTACAGAGTTGGCGGAGTTGTTCAGAAGCAACACCAAGGATGAAGAATTCAATGGGTTTAGTGATTTGGAGTGAGATCCAGAGTAAACTTGTAGCTTGTTTTTTATGCTTTAGTCTGATTAACTGTTAATATCTTACGTTAACACACCAGACACGTGTTCAGTTCGTTGTCTATGCTTCATGTAGCTGAATAAATATAAATGTGTTACGCTGTACAGCCTGTTGTTTTCTATTTTATTGTTATTATTATAACTTGCCTTTAAAGATAAAATGTCTGTTTTTGGTCTCGGATTATGTAAAATATTTTTTTTACTTCATTATTATGCATTTTTTGGCTGGGGCGACTTATACTCTGGAGCGATGTATAATCCAGAAAATACGGTACTCAATTCTGTAGAAGTACAGATTTTGGAGCAAAAAATACTAAAGTAAATTAAAATTATCAAATGAAAAAAATGTATTTAAGTAAAAGTATTAATTTAACTGCTTATCGCTTAGTCTTATAAAGCTTCAAATGTAGTTATTTTGATACAGATTTGTGATTCATTTAGTTCAATCGATACTGAACTGAATTGATATTCTTGTTTGCTCAAACTATGAACCTATTAAAAATAAACCCCTCGACCTTTTGGTCTCAACCAATAAAGAAAAATACTTTTCCTTTTCAGTCCCGTTTCAGTCCTACAAAAACGTAGTGGAGCAGAAAGTACAGTTAAAAAAGTAAAAGTAAAAAAATATCCATTTTAAAAAGTAGTTAAGTGAAGAAACATTTCTACAGTATTTTACTACTTTTACTTTGTTACACTCCACTACTGCACCTGAGTCATATTTTGTATAATTGTTCATGTGCCTAATGAGTCATTTAGCAGCTATTTGCATTCTCTGATTAACCGTGTTGTTTGTTTGGTTGTTTTTTTTGTGCTTGTGTTTTGTTTTTGTTTTTTTGGTCTGAGGGTTTTTAACAAAGCACACAAATACAAGCTTAGTGTTTTGTTTTAATCATTCTAAGAACAGTAAAATAAAAACACTGGAATGTTCTGCGATTGGAACGGCTGCTTTTAGATTGAGTATAGTGCCATCTAGTGCTCACTAACAAAACGTGCCTCATTCCCACAGTCATCAACAGGAGCACGTTCGAGCTGCAGGTGTCATGGGAATTTCATAAATGACCTGACAGTGACCCCTATTGCACAAAAGGTACATTACACTTAGCAAAGCAAATACAAAAAATGCCCACTAGGTGTCAGCAGAGGCACGCGGGCGAGCCAGTCACCAGAGAGGCAGTTACTATGGAGACTGCAGCATATGAGGATGACACGTTTGGTCCTCCAATATGAAATCAGGCCTGTGAATGCTAACAGGAAATGAATTTGTTTGTAAATTGAGATTTATGGCGTGCAGTGAGGAACACCGCAAACTCCTCATAAACACCAAAGAAGCGAGCAGCACTTTGGCCGCCGAGCATTAATCTTAGTTTAAAATATTGACATAATATAATGATAGAGATCCTATTGCCAGCATGACAAGGCATGTTATATAAGGCTGAGGTTTACTTTGTGCGCCGTTTTCAACCTTTACCCAGTTGAAAAAGATATGGAACACTGGACGAGTGGTTAGTGCCGTCACCTCACAGCAAGAAGGACCTGGGATCGATTTCCAGTTGGGGAAGTTACTGAGAGGAGTTTGCGTGTTCTCTCAGTGTCTGTGCAGGTTTCCTTTGGGCCCTATTCTAACTGCGGCTATCAGAGCTCCCCGCAGCTGTTAATGCTACGGTGGATCTCAGAGGCAGTTGTAATCATGGTAATATCTGTGCACTTGTAGAACACAGATTGAGTTCATTAGCACCAGCAGTAAAATGCCTTTGAACTTCTTAATTGTATTGGACGAGCAGGGAGGAAAGTCGGCGTAAGAGAAAAGCGTCATCGTGAATAAAGTCATAAGTGAAAGTCTAACAAAAGGCACAGAGCACACACACGGAACAAACAGCGCACAGACAGAAAGGGTAAATGTTATTTTTGCATGTATGTGTGGGGAGTAGCAGCGTAGTGTTATTCAGCCGGCAAAGGCCCACAGTGGAGCGGAGGGAGGGAGTCTCGTTCTGAAACTATTGTGTCAGTGAAATTCACATTAGAAAACACCTCAAGTCACCCTTTTCAACATGTTACATTAATAATGAAAGATTTGATGTAGGTCAGTGCGCAGAGCGTTCAGCTGACATTCATACCCTGGATCCAAGAACGCATCACTGATGTTACTAAAGACATTTAAGTCTATATCACCATCATAGACTGTACTGTATTTTCCGGAGTATAAGTCGCACTGGAGTATAAGTCGCACCAGCCAAAAAATGCATAATAATGAAGAAAAAAGCATATATTTCACATATAAATCGCATCTGAGTATAAGTCACACCCCCGGCCAAACTATGAAAAAAAGTGCGACTTATAGTCCGGAAAATACTGTATATATAAATGGTCAGAGTGAACCTGCTAGCCACCGCGTTCCAAAAAGGAAGTGAGCACGGCCGCGCTTCTGGCTCCATCGACTCTGGCTCTAATTGTCACCTCTCCCTCTGTAACTGCTCGTCATTTTGATCTTAAAATGTTCGTATTAACCCGCTCTACATGATCCTGGTATTTTAATTTCGCTATTGTGTCTGTAAATTAAGATGTGAACATTAATAACAGACGAATCAGGCACCTTTGATTTGATTGACAGCGCCCGCTCCCTGCTAAACCAGCGGTGAGAGCGGGAAGGGGCGTTACCTTCATCAGCCTCGCTCTGGATTGGCTCTTTGGTTGCTATGACACTCACAGTCGGAATTCCAAATATGGAACTCGGCTCCAAATCCGCCCCTATAACCGCTCCAGCCTCGATGAGCTTCGTTTGACTGGAGCCGAACGCTGTGGGTGACGCCACACTCACTTAGTCCACTTCTTTAGACAGTCTGTGATTTCCACGTACTGTATGATTGGAGCATCATCATGAAGTAAAAAAAAATTGATTTTGTGTTTTATGGCACATTAATGCTACGCACTTCAGAATAATACATGAAAAAAGTTTCTCTTCCATAATGAGCAGAAGAAAAGGTTCTCTCAGAACATTATTCAAATGTTTCTGGCTTCATGAAATATCTTCCTATTCTTTCCATCTCTCAAAAGTCTTTTTTATAAGTGTGCCTTCTCATACAAAGCCCCGCTAAGGTAAGTCTGTCCTTGTACACACTCTCAAACTGCAGCGAGAGAGTGCTGCTAACTGAGGTGCTACCTGACTTGATCCTGATGTAGTGGTGGGACCCAGCTGTACGGTGGGAACTGGCCTGAACTCTGGGGGGCAGACGGACCAATGGCCGGTGCTACTGCTGCGGAGATGGGAAAAAAAAAACAAAAAACACATCACTTAGCAGCCACTGACCCCAGTCTGAGGAGGGCGAGGTGTTCCCAGGCAACACGCTGCAGTGCACAGATCACATGACTGACGCCTCACACGGCGGCGGGGAGGAGGGAGAGAACACAGTTTGTGCATAGGCTTCAACTTATCGTAGTATTAGTCCTTGTCCACTCCAAATTTAGCATTTTTTGACTAACAGAACCATAGTCTGTGTAAAGAAGTGGACTAAGTGAGTGTGACGTCACCCGTAGCGTTTGGCTCCACTCAAATGAAGCTCATCGAGGCTGGCAGCAGTTATAGGGGCGGATTTGGAGCCGAGTTCCATGTTTGGACTTCTGACTGCGAGTATCATAGCAACCAAAGATATCTCGATACAACACCAAGCCAGAACGATATATTTTGGAGCTCAAAATTGATCATGTGCACTATTTCTTTGTAAAAGTGTGGAGATTTGGGGTATTTTTGTTGTAATATGATAAGATTTGAGCTGTGGAGGGTTGAATAAGTAACTTCTGTGGTGAATTATTGCTTCATTTTGCTATTAATATGTTGCAGTTCGGGCCTTTTAATGATACTGTCTGTTTAAAAATGGTTTACTGGGATTATCTTGCGTTATTGTTATTGTGTCAGTAGTTATCGCGCTTCAAACTTTGTTATCGTGACAGGCCTATTTGTGCAAACATCATTTTAAATTGCTTTAATATGTTATGTAATGTTATTTTTTGTGAAGATATAGTCTCAGAATGTAATTAACTTAATTTAAATGGAGTAAAATGGTTCCTTAATACGCACTGTGCTCTGTGTATACAAGTCCTGGATACATAAATTGTATTAAGGGCATTCGGCACAAACTATGTTGAACAATTGGCAATCACTGCTCACTAGGGGGCAGATGATTCAGTACAGAGACTCCTACAGGAAAAGCCAAAAAGATTAACACATCAGAGTGATATTCAGGCCTCATTAAAAAGCACATAAAGCAGAAAAAGTAATTAATCTCACTTTTAGAAGCAGAACTCTTGTAATTCATGACAACAAATCGCAAATTGTTTTAAAAGGTCCTGCACTCGGTAGGAAGAACATGTGAGGGCAGGAGTTGATATGTGAACAGAATTTCCTTCAGCAGACGCACCACATAGTTCTGACATTTAAACGTTTAAGACGTGTTAAAAGCTCATAATGGCCCACATGAATGAGCAAACAAGCACTTTGAGGACGACCACACGAACGTGACGGAATATATAACCTTATTCACTCCTTGTTCTAACAGCAGTATGCAAATTTAGATGTGAATACTCATCCAGGCTAGAGCAGTTATAGGGACGAATTTGGAGCCGAGTTCCATATTTGGAAGTCCGACCGCGGGTATCATAGCAACCAAAGAGCCAATCCGGAGCGAGGCTGTAGAAGGTAACGCCCCTTCCCACCCGCCCCCCAGAGTGAAATAAAAATACCAGGAGGATGTAGAGTGGGTTAAAATGAACATTTAAGACCAAAATGACGAGTCTGACGGCAGCAGTTACAGAGAGAGGAGCGACGGTTTTTCAGTGTAAAGTGAATTAGACCCAGAGTCGATGGAGCCGGAAATGCGCCCACGCTCACTTCCTATTTAGAACGTGGGAGCTAGCAGGTTAGCTATGTCCATTTATACACTGCCTGGCCCAAAAAAAAGTCACCACCAAAAAAAAAGGTCACACACTCTAATATTTCGTTGGACGCCTTTATCTTTGATTACGGCGTTTGCTGTGGTGTTGTTTCGATGCTTCCGCAAAGTCACAAGATTTATTTCCATCCAGTGTTGCATTAATTTTTCATTAAGATCTCGCGTTGATGATGGTGGAGTCTGACCTTCTCCAGCACATCCCAAAGATTCTCAGTGGGGTTAAGGTCTGGACTCTGTGGGGGCCAACCCATGTGTGAAAATGACGTCTCGTGCTCCTGAACCACTCTTTCACAATCTGAGCCCGATGAATCCTGGTATTGTCATCTTGGAATATTCCCGTGTCATCAGGGAAGAAAAAATCCATTGATGGAATAACCTGGTCATTCAGTATATTCAGGTGGTCAGCTGACCTCATTCTTTGAGCACAGACTGTTGATGAACCTAGACCTGACCAACTGCAGCAACCCCAACCTATTTGCTTAGTTAAATCCAGGTGGCGACTTTTTTTTTGCCCAGGCAGTGTATATACAGTCTATGGACTCACATTACACCACTCGAGACTATACTCATACATTACACATTATAGGCAGAACTCTTACAAAGGGAGAGAAGCATCTTCAGGTGCCGCTGCCACAAAGAGGAAAATATCTGCAGAGAGGGTCAGAGGTCATGTGTTTTACATGAATCTAATTTTGTAGTGAAACAAAATCGCTCTGTCAGGACGCAGTGTTTTGTTAAAGGTGAGAGAGATGCTATAAACAAGGTTAAACATTGCATTCCCATATTTATGCTAACAAATGCACCCGTATGAGGTAGCAAAGATTAGTAATTATTCTGAATTCTTTATAGTACAAAAGATCAGACCAATCTCCGTGCGCAACATGAGGTAGCACACACACACACACACACACACACATACACACACACACACACACACACACACACACACACCATATTGCGAGAGCTGGATATTTGAATCAGAGGGATATGGGGGCATGGCAGGACATAGAACAAATTAACTTCCACGTTTGAATAAATCTATTTCACCCAACATGGCATATATTTGCATACTAGAGCTATGCGGTAAATGGAGCGGAAAGGAGAGAGTTAGGGTTGTTTTATACTCAAAAAACATTAAGTCAAAAGGTAAATTAGGACATGTGAAGAGTATCGTAATGAAAAGTGCCCATGATCGCTAAATTAGGTGACATTCAAGAAGAACTATTGTGCTTGTGTCTGCTTTATAGACATAATCTATGACACCCGTGGATCATTATGTTATATTTGCGAAGAGTATCGTAATGAAAAGTGCCCATGATCGCTAAATTAGGTGACATTAAAGAAGAACTATTGTGCTTGTGTCTGCTTTATAGACATAATCTATGACACCCGTGGATCATTATGTTATAATTTGCACATTTTAAATCGCAATATTCATCTAAAACGACTTAATAAAAGAAACGAGAGCTGACGTCGTCGTAAACGTCATCACAACAAAGACCCGTGCAGTTGTCGGCCTCTCCTACGGATAGCGGCACATCACACTAGTGAGTAGTAAAAGCCAAAGTTAAATCTGTCAACTGGACAAAATGTTGTAGGAATGAAGACGTTTCGCTGCTTAACTTTGGCTTTTACTATGGATCGGACCTGGACGACCGAGGGATTAGTAGCAGTGGTAGTGAGTAGCAGATTTTTTTTTCATCTGTACCAAAATGAGTAAGTGACGCTGCCGAATCCTACGCGTATCATCGATTAAGAAAATAAAACTGGAGAAGTACAGAGCAGTGGGCATATGCCGGTGGCGGTGAAAACGGGGTTTGATCGGCAAAATGGTGTTTTGAAAATAAGCGATTAAAGATCACTCAAATCTGCACGAATCACTCCAGAAACAACTCCGAGAGGGTAAATGCTGAGCGGAAACAACTAAAACATGGTTAAAAGCTCTGAAAAGTCAATTTTGCAAAATAGGTCTGCTTTAAACAAAACCCCGAACCAATTCTAATTTATTTATGATAATCATTAGCTTTTTGGTTTGACACATGAGGTTTAACAAAGCCTCACCCCCTGAAGCGTTGACCCTTATTTCTTTTCAAATACAGGAGTCCCATGCTAAGATTTTGATCTTAATGGCTGTAAGCAGTACTTTTAAGCCCACACATTCAAAAGAGACAGATGATTGATACCCATTAAAAATACATGCTGATAGGTCCCACTGGATCGACAACCCACTCACTCTAGAATAAGAAAAGGGTGGATAATGCTAATTGTAATGTGACCAGTAAAATACATGTTTAAAAAGACATCAGTTTCTTTTTCTTTTGTTCCTTTTCTGTAGCTTGCAGTTGGTTATGGGGTTGTCAAAAGTATCAAAAATCAAGATACTAATTGATACTAAAACGAGTATCGAAATCAGGTACTCATTTGAACAAGTATCAATACTAAAAAAGTCACATCAACAGCTCAGAAATGAACCCGACATGATTCTTGAATAGCTTTATAATGATCTTGAGCTAAATCAGAACTAGTTTAAGACGATATATACCTGGACAACTGAGGGTTTACCATAGACTGTATAAAGAAGTGGACTAAGGGAGTGTGTCGTCACCCACAGCGTTCGGCTCCAGCCAAACGAAGTTCCATATCCATCAAACCTGTCGCTAACGCCAGAGGGAGCGACCTCGGGGAAAGAAGGCGTCTGATTTGCCTATTATTAATGCTCATATATGATTTACAGACGCCAGAGGGAGCGACCTCGGGGAAAGAAGGCGTCTGATTTGCCTATTATTAATGCTCATATATTGATTTACAGACACAATAGCGAGATAAAAACACCAGGATCACGTAGAGCGGGTCAATACGAACATTTTAAGACCAAAATGACGAGTCTGACAGCAGCAGTTACAGAGACGGGTGACAGTTTTTCAGTGTAAAGTGAACTGGAGTCAAAGGAGCCGGAAGCGCGCCCATGGTCACTTCCTATTTGGAACGTGGTGGCTAGCGAGTTAGCTACGTCCATTTATATATACAGTCTATGGGGATTACACAGATAAAAGAAAGTACCATTATTTAATGTTGAAAATGACATTCTACTGTCTAAATAAACTGTTTTTTTTGAATAATTATTGTGGTATTGGGATGGGTATTGAGTATCGAGTCTATTCCTTAGCATCGAAGTTTGAAATTTTAGTATCGTGAAAACACTGGTTGCTAAGGAAGATGTTTACTTATTTAGGCTCAATTATGCGGACTTCAGTTGAGTGACAGGTTTACTTATAGTTGAAGGAGGACAGCGAGTGCAGAGGGAGAGGCTCAGTGTCACCTTCAGATGTGGGAGGACTGTGGTCTTCAGGGAGCTGTACCTCAGGCTCAAGGCAGACACCAAAGCAAACGTCCAGCTGTCCCCAGAGACCTGACCTGCAACACAGAGCAACATCTATTGGTTTGTGGAGCTAGAAGTACACAAAATATATACAAAAAATAAAATAAAATCAAAAGGGCCAGGGCGCTCTTTTGTCTTTTGACGTTTCTTTATTAACGTTGTCGACACATTTCAACTAATAACTGAGTATGCAGCAACTATGACTTAGAGCCGCAAGATTAATCGCAATCAAATCAAAATCGCAATTTGAATGGTTACAATTAGCAAATCGCAAAGGCTGAAACTTCCTCCACAAACATATCCTGTCTTATTCTGCAAAAAAAACAAAAAAAACCAAACTGCTTACAGTGTAGTTTAGAGCTGCACATGTTCTGAAATATGATTCTTGTGATTCTTATGATTCCTCCCTCTGCCTGTCTGATCCTCTCCATCTTTAATGCAGTTTAACACCAGATTGAAAACCCACCTCTTCTCCCTGGCATTTAATTCGAACTAGACATGATATATTGGTGTTTTATTGTTTTTTTCCTATGTATCGTTTTATCTGTATATTTGCTTTTTTCTGACTTTTATGTGAAGCACTTTGGGCAGCTGAAGTTGTTTTTAAAGGTGCTATATCAATAAACTTGAATTGAAATGAATTGTTCTAGATGTGTTTAAAATGTGGAACACTGAACAAAATCCTACAATTAAAACATAAATCACTACAACTGATTCAGTGATTTACATTTGTTTGCATTTTCAATATTGCCATGTGATTTTTATTCTAATAAGGAGGCCATAACACACGGGTGGTCCACTCAACAGTAGCAGTCTGACATGCAGGGGCGGAGCCAGCAGGGGGGCTTGAGAGGGCACTAGCCTCCTCTAGATTGGCCAATGCCCCCCCATAGCTCCCTCAAAGATGTTTGCCCAATTTTCACAGCACATTCGATCTCGACTAAAAACGTGCAAATGGAAACCACAGTGTTCAAAATGAGACTACAATTTAAAATAGTTCCATATTAGGTTTTATAAATCACTACAAGGGTTAACTACATTTAAACTTGTTTAAAACAGCGACTCAAACAAGGTAGGGCTCTAAATTATGTTAAGTGCGCCCCCCACTGACAAACTTAGCACCCCCATAGCACCTCCAACCAAACATATCTAGCGCCGCCCCAGCTGACATGCTCATCCGGGCGAGGAAATAAGACCTCAGAGCTTCATAAAAATAAATGGTGGATACTGTACATAGTCACAAAAACTACAAAGCTGATCTAAACTGAGTACTGACTGTGAAAGTATTTAGAGACTCTGATGTAGCAAGTTTGTTCAGTCTGGTCTTCTACTTTATCACTGTCACTTAAAACTATTAAAAACAATAGGGGGAACTAAATGGTCCTACTTGATGCACTGAAGTGGTCAGATGCCAAGCTCATAAATAACACAATAACAAAATCAATACAGACCATATATTAGGGCTGGGCAATAGGACAAAAAAATCATCACATTATTTTTCCCCATATTGATCGACCTCTTTTTATATTTTATTTTGACTTTGACTTTTACTAAAAACAAACACAAATGGCTTCCAGTATTAATTTCCTCAGCATAAAAAATACAGACCTAACTATTGGCATTTAAAGGTACAGTATGTAACTTTCTGGAGGTGGCGCATCACCTGCCTGATTCTATGGAGATGGAAAGTTAAAGCCATAGTACAAAACATTCTCCATGGACATAGATTAGCTGTAATCTTTCACAGTATGGCATAAAACCTAAGAAACAACATTGCCACGGAAACAAGCAGGAGACAGCCCTCCTCCAGGCCAAATAAGAGTCAGGTTTGCGGAGGTGCAAGCCCGTTCACAGTAAGGACGCCTTTTTTTTTTTTTTTTGCGATCAGTTTTTTATTTGTATAATAACAAAATCAAGATAACAAAATCAAGATTCTCCCCTCCCAAAAAAATAAGTAAATAAAAATTAAAAATAAATAAAATAAAATAAAATAAAAAATCGCATGCTTTTCAAATGTTAAATGTAAAAATGATCAAAAAAATTAACAAATAAAAAAAAACCCCAAAAAACCCCATGCTTATTTATTTTCATTTCCACTATTTTCAGCTAAACATTTACATACTGTGGCTTTAACACACACACACACACACAAAAAAAATTCACATTTCTTCCTCCAAAGTCTGAATTCATTAAGTCAGCAGTCAAATCAAATACAGTAATAGTATTGTTCTCTTGCACTTCTGATAATATAGATATAGAACATGCAGCAGGAAATGTTTGAATGATACTGCACATGGTAAGGGGTTTGTGGTTGTGCCAACATCCTGCACAGACCAACTACCTCACCTTAAAATAGGACTGATTTTCTTGCACTCTCTTCTATTTGTTATTTTTTGTAGGACATCAGCGCACAAGAGAAAAGACCTGCAAACATCTTGATTAAGAACAGTTCAGTTTGGTCTAATCTTTATAATCTTTATCTTTGTCTAATATGAGAGAATAGAAATCAGAAAGTCTACGGCAATATTTAAAAAAAGGAAAAAAAAATAAGAAAACTTTGTTACGGGAGAGTGAGACAAGAGTTTTCTGGGCCTACACATGCTGCCCAGACATTGATTGATTTTCTTACCATTTCTGTTGGTTAAATCAACTGTTTTTTGAAACCCTGCCAGGCAACTCCTGCTGTGATTTTGGGCTATAAAAAAATAACAAACTGAACAGGCTCCAATAGACTCCTACAGCTCCGCTCAAACTGTGAGAGATACAAGACTACACTCATACCACACTCCATACAACTGTACGACAACTCCCCTTATGTAACAGATAATACTCCCTACAACTGTACAACAGCTCACCTTATGTAATAAATAACCCTATGTCATGTCAATCACTGTTTCTCTTTACCCACCTCTTGTATATAGCCCAGATATATTTTTTATTTACTATATTTCTATATTTTATTTTTACTTATACATAAACAGTTGTATAATTCTGCCTTGTTTGACCCCAGTCTCTTGCTGTTTTTGCTACTTATTTTTCATGTATTATTACCATTTCTATTTCTGCTCTTTGTTATTACATTATATTGTGATGTGTGAGCTACTGTGTCCAAATCATTTCCCTTGTGGATCAATAAAGTTTGTCTAAGTCTAAGAAGATTGGATTAGCGGTAACTATACACTTCCAGGTAGAGAATCCTTCTCCTTGACCATAACGTGGGCTCATCTGTGGCTCTAACTGTCGCATACTTTACTTACTGGCTGGTTGTGGTCAGTCCTGAGAGGCAGAAGCAGCACAGACCGTGTAGCTCTACCTTGATTCTTTCTGAAGTCGAGAGTCGTTCACAGTAACATCGGTAACGCCCACAGAGATCAGTAACAATCTGCAGAGGAATCTCCACCGGCGTAGACTTCCATGGAATAGAACAAGGAAGAACCTCTGGGCAGAAGAAAGTGCAATGGAGGATTTCACTTAGTGTTTACAGACCGTAAGGTTGGCTGTTACAGTGGAAATGTCACCTCGTATAATAATACTACTAAACTTTTGCTGGTGTTGCTATTTGTATAGCACTAAACAACTGGTACAAAGAGCTTCACACGGAGGTAGCACAATACAAACAATACATGATTATACATTATTAAAAGCACAGATAAATTAGCCAAAAGCCTGTGAATATAAAAAGTTTAACCAGCATTGATTTAAAAGCACTTAAGTTCTTGATCTTGGCATAATTTTAAAAAAAGTAGGTCGGCCATCACAACCTGTTAGACCTGATAGACCGACTCAATATCTCACTTGTTTGTTGAACTTTGATATAGGAACTTTTAATACAAGAGCTCATGATTGTCTACGTCTAAAAACACCAGAACTGAGATGGGAAAAGGGCTGTTTTGCTCCCCAAAAGCGGAATATATTTCAAGGACATGCAAAACTGGATACACTGGTGCCACTAATGCACTTTAATAATCTGGTGATAAACATTTATAATCACACCTGCTTCTGTTTTTAATGTTTTAAATGGACTTATGTACTTGTTTTGTTTTGTTTATATTGATCTGTATTTTGACAGGGCACACATGAAAAAGAGAGTCTGACTGCTCTCTCTGGGCTCTTCGTGTATAAATAAAGATAAGTAAATTCTAAAGGAAGGGTGTTTCATAAGGAAGAGGCTCGGACAGAAAAGACCTGATCTCCTCTTGTGGCCATTCGAGATCTGGGCACAGCCAGCAGAGCTTCTCCGCTGGACCTCAACGCTCGGGATGGAATGGAGTGTAGGAGGTCACTCAGATAGCTAGTGCCAGTGCGTTCAAGCGTTTAAAAGTTAAAAGTAAAATCCTAAAACATTAATGGGTGACCAGTGGAGAGAAGCCAGGACTGGTGTAAAGTGCTCATGCCTCATTATCTCTTACCTCTTTGAAATACTTCATGCAAAACATAGTCAATTTGAATGATTTGAAATAATGGTTTTATTTTCATTGCAATTTATAACGAGTCTGTAATGGATTCGAAAAGCAATTCTCCTTGTCATTTTAATTAAAAATATATATTGTTTTAATTTTACTAGCACTGCGACTCCGGCTTAAAGGTCCACTATGTAACTTTTCTCTACCAATGCTTCACCTGAATGTTCCACTCTGTGCTGTTAAACCATAGACTGTACGTATAAATGGACATAGCTAACCCGCTAGCCGCGCGTTCCAAAATAGGAAGTGATCATGGGCGGACTTCCAGCTCCATCGACTCTGGCTCCAATTCAATTTAGATTGAAAAATTGTCACCCCTCTCTCTGTAACTGCTGCTGTGAGCCTCGTCATTTTGGTCTTAAAATGTTCGTATTAACCCGCTCTACATGATCCTGGTGTTTTTATTTCGCTGTTGTGTCCATAAATCAAGATATGAACATTAATAACAACCAAATCAGGTGCCTTTTTTTCCTGAGGTCGCTCCTGTTGGCGTTAGCAACACTGTATAAAATGTATTTATAAGGGACTACGACGATAGACCGACTCAATATCTCACTTGTTTGTTGAACTTTGATATAGGAACTTTTAATACGAGAGCTCATGATTGTCTACGTCTAAAAACACCAGAACTGAGATGGGAAAAGGGCTGTTTTGCTCCCCAAAAGTGGAATATATTTCAAGGACATGCAACAGGTTTGATTGACAGCGTTGCTAAGCGCCCGCTCCCTGCTAAACTAGCGGTGCGGGCGGGAAGAGGCGTTACCTTCAACCACCTCGCTCCGGATTGGCTCTTTGGTTGCTATGATACTCGCAGTCGGAATTCCTAACATGCAACCTGGCTCCAAATTGACGCCTATAACTTCTAGCCTCGATGAGCTTCATTTGACTGCAGCCGAATGCTACGGGCGACGTCACACTCACTTAGTCCACTTCTTTATACAGTCTACGCATTAAACTTAAATAGAAGACAGATAAATTTAATCCCACAGTGAGGAACAAAGCAAAGCAGCGACACAACAGCATCTCCATAACAACATTAGCATGTATGTGGGCATTTGTGTGACATTTTAGCCATCTGTGAACCATAGTATTTTATTTAAATGCAGATTAGGAACATGTAATTTTCTGGTGTGAAAAGTGACTTTATCTGTGGGTGACACATTTCTCTGTTTAGTCTGCATTATGGACGACTAAAAGGCGCTGATGTGATTAAAGCTGCGCTCACAATAGTGTTTTCATTACTAAGGTCATCAGGGCGCAGAATCAGAGCTATTGTCTGGGGCGCACTGACACAGCCTCTCCCGGCTTTCTATTCCTGTTTGCAGCTCGCACAATTATGCCTGCATTACGCTGGGCCATAATTTGGGTGTAGAAGTGGAGCAGCCAGTTTAGAATAGAAGCAGGGTTTGAGAGAATTATAATCAATGCAAACTTACTCACTTTCACGATAGTAATTTAGATTTGACTGTTCTGAACTAATGCGGTCTCAGCTAATCGCATGAATATCGAGTGATACTTGTACGATATGACCATTAGGAAACATGTCTAAAAAGAAAAATAGCAGTATTTATGTGACGTCACAGGTTACTGGTCAATTTTGATGACAGAACAACATGAGATTTAATCAAAGAACCAGGAACAAATCTGATTTCCCTAATTACAAGCTGAATTTGGCCTGTTATGTAACCACTGACCTTGCCTGGGATCCAGAACACACGCATCCTCCATACTTTATGAAGATGTGAGTCTGGTCACCGGTGAATTTCCCCGTTTTCAAATGGGCGTGATTGACAGGTGGATTAGTCAATCAGGGACAGGCACAGAGGGCTGAAAAACATGGCGTATTTCTGCAGAATCAATGAGTGAAGCACTAAACTCTGTTAATCTGGGGTGAGATCAGTTTTATTTTATTTGTAAATCATAGGCGACAAATGAGCTGCTTCGTTTCACATGCGTCACTGAAAAAAAAAACTAATCTGACTGCACAATCACGTTTGACTGGGCCTGAGAGGCAATGGAGGACGTGGGGACCAGACTGATATCATTCTGTATAAAAAAAACAAAAAAAAACAAACAAATGTATAACCATTTTAAAAGATTATTTTTCCATACCAAGGTTTAGTTTCTTTTCATATTGTTGCCGTTATGTGTCCGGTCAGCTGGCTTAAACAGGTTTTAGCGCTGTCTTCCTACTGGTGAAGGCAGCGCCATCTGCAGTCCGACTTCTTGGAGAGTAAAAAAGCCCCCTCGCCCCGGTCTCGTGCCCCCGGGACTTTAAACCGGGACGAGGGGGCTTTTTTACTCTCACACACCTGGGATGAAAACAAACTAAACCTTGGTCTGGAAAAATAATCTATTACAATAAATTAACGGAAGACCAGATGAACCTCATTGGACCAGAGAGATGTGTCACTCTGGATCTGCCAGGCAACCACTCACCACATTGATCAAATCCTCCTTAGCAGCTCTGTAAATGTAATCACATTTCTAAGCACCAGGGATCAGTGACCTTTCACCTCAGAAATAATGTTTGGCATGATATTATGGAGGCCAGCTGATCACCTGAGCGCCACATGAGGCTTACTCTGGAAATTAACTCATTGTGAGATTCTGAAATTACCTTAAACCTGAGCTGCCCAGCAACAGCCCATGAGGGATAACACACACACACGCACACACATACACACACACACACACACACCCACTGAGACACATCTTTACATACAGACTGCTCAAAATTAACCACTACATTCTCTTTGGTGCTTTTTTTTCTCGTCTTCTGTTGAGCGTACCTTTTGCCCTGTCTAGGCCTGTCACGATAATTACTATTATTTAAATTAAATAACTTCTTTTGGTTAATTCTGCCATTTCTGTTGCAGCTCGTGCCTTTTAATGATGAAATATTGGTTTACCGGGATTATCCTGCTTGGTGTCAGTGGCATAAAGTAGTTTCAATATTATCGTTTATCGCACTATCTCTCTGTGGCAATATATCGTGCTTCCAAATTTGTAATCACGACAGGCCTAGCCCTCTCGGCCAATTCACTATATTCAGTCCATATCATTGTTCCTCTGTGCGGCATCAGGGGGCAAGGTAAGGAAAACAAGTCCGAAAAATTGGCCTCTAGTCCAAATAGCTAAAGAATTCTTATATTATTCCATTATTAACCTATGTATAGGTTTCAGCTCCCTGTTATAGGCAACATTTTGAGGACTTTTCCAGTTAAAGAGCCAATGGTTTCTTTTACATTTGTCAATCACTATGGCAATGGTCCTAATTTTTGATCATTTCAGACTTAAATTCAGACTTATCCATGTGTTTGTCTCCAGTAGGTTAGACTACTGTAACGACCTGCTCACTGTAAGACAGCTGCAGTACATCCAGAACACTGCTGCTCGGGCCCTGACTAGAACCAGGAAGTACTTCACACATGCGTCCTGTGGCTCAGGTCTCTGGCTCCTGTGGCTCAGAGAATAGACTTTAAAGCAGCTCTGCTTGTTACAAGTCTCTCCATGGACCAGCACCAAAGAACATCTCCCACATGTTAGAGCCACATGAACCATCTCACACTCTGAGGACTTCAGGGACCGGCCTCCTGCTGGTGCCCAGAGTCAGGACTAAACCAGGACTAAACCAGGACTAAACCAGGACTAAACCAGGACTAAACCAGGACTAAATATGGGGAATCAATGTTTCAGTTTTCTGCAGCTAAAACCTGGAACATTCTTCCTGAAGACGTGAGACAGGCCTCGACTTTGACAATGTTTAAATCCTCCAAACAGTTCTATTTAGCTGTGAATATGACTGAACTGTTTTTATTCTGCACTCTTCTCTTTTAACGTTCATTTTTACGATGATTATTTGTTTGTATGTGTTGTATTATGATTTTAATGTTTTTCTTATTCTGTAAAGCACTTTGAATTACTTTTTGTACAAACTGTGCTATACAAATAAACTTGCCTTGCCTTGGCAGAGCTGTTGCATCCTGATGCAACACGATGTCTTTCACTCAGCAGTAGAAAAAGCTTGATAAGAGTTCTTCTGGGGGTATCTTCTGCAATTCAACACAAAAGTTCTGTCTATATGGATTCTCTATACGAGTTCCCTGAAGATATTTTTCACCATTGTAAACATATGGTTTGTTATGTGCTTCTTCTCCTTTCACAGCAGGAGACTTTGATTCAAGAAAATATACATTCCGGGTGGAGGAAATAAAGGGAAGCGCTCTACACTCCCACACAGCTGCCATATTGGAGATGGGCTCAAACCTTCGGTGCCAAACAGCAGAGCAGAGCCGCAAACACACAGATGTCGAGACCGAGGTAATTCTAATCATAGTTTTTGCATTTTTCCCTATGTTAGCATCGATTAGCTAACAGCGATTTGCATATAAATTTGAAATCCGGTTTTACATTTTAAGCTTTGTATAGTGACACAAATGCACGAGGTCACTAGCAAAACTCGAGAACCTAATTAAATGCAAATCACTGGTAACCCACTGTGAACGGGGTAACGGAAAATACTTTAACAACAGCTGCTACTTCGAGTCGTAAGTTTTGATTGACACATTAAGTTGACCATGGCGTCTGACAACAAGCTAATTAAGACACAAAGCACAGATGGGGCGGCGACAATGGCAGAGAGTTTTCGATATAGATCAAGGTTCCGAAACATGCTTTTTGGGTTTGTCAGCGTCTGCATCAAAGAAGAATTATGTATTAATCAGCTGGATCGTATTTTTATCTGCAACATCAAAACATCTCAACTCCACAGAAAGGACTTGGTTTTTGAAGATTTAATTTAGAAAACAACAAGTGCACATTAAAAGCTTGTAATGTGATTGCCATTTCATTTTGTTTATGCCCAAGGCCCTTCACTGAATTAGGTATGCTGGATAGCGTTTTTAATTTCAGTGTACGTTTTTCGAGTATCTTGCCTTACTGAAGGATTTTAAGATGGCTTTGATTAAATGTATGTTTGTTGCGGTTTGTTTAAAAGTGACTGGTGCTGGTTTTCTGTTGGATTCACTCGTTAACAGAAATCTGCCTGAGCTCCAATGCCAAATTTTCAACATTGCATAAGTAATTTTCCTCTCTCTTGGCTGGTACCTCTCAGTCCAAGATTGATGTGTATGAATATTTGTTTTCTGTTTTTTCTACACCTTTTAAAGGACACACATTATTCAGTATTTGTGCCGTTCAGTAGTTGGTGTACTTCATTCTACTTCAATATTTGAGGGTACTTTTAGTCATGATCCTGGTACCGTAAATTTCGGACTATAGAGCGCACCTGAATATAAGCCTCACCAGCTGCACCCCTGAATATAAGCCTCACCAGCTAAATTTGAAAAGAAAATCAATTTTGTACATATATAAGCCGCACCTGAATATAAGATGCAGTTTTTCATGTTGTAATGTGAGATATTTACACCGAAAGACGGTACACGGAAGTTTATTTTTTTTAGTTTTAATTTAAGACACGCTTTTTTCCAAACTGTGCCTGAAAATCAGCAGCTCCAACACGCCATCAACACGGGATGAACATACCTGCATGTTTAGAAAATAAAACAGCACCAACACGGGCCATCTGCTTTTATTTCCTCTGAAAGCTTTTGTCGTCTTTTTACATTGACTAAGTTCTTCCCGCTGCCACTTCCAACGTCGCACCATCGATTCCTTAATGCCAAGTTTACGTGCAGTGGCTCTATTTCCTTCTTTGATGCCAGATCCGTTGCCTTTAACTTAAAAGCTGCATCATCTGCATTTCTTCGTGTGTTTTCCGTGATGAGGCTGTGGCATGATGCGTAAAATGACAGTTCAAAATCAAAACTAGTGCATTCTGCAGCGCATAATCTTTCCCCACTGTCTCACTTTTGCATTTACTGGTAGAGAGTGCCCCCCGATGGCCATTAGCCAGTAAAAATCTATAAATTAGCCGCTCCGTTGTATAAGCCGCAAGGTTCAAAGTGTGGGAAAAAAGTAGCGGCTTATAGTCTGAAATTTACGGTATTTTTATTTCGCTATTGGATCCGTAAATCAAGATACGAACATTAATAACAGACAAATCAGGCGCCTTCTTTCCCCGAGGCTTTGGATTGGCTTTTTGGTTGCTATGATACGTTATATAGGAAATCCAAATATGGAACTCGGCTCCAAATTGGCCCCTGTAACTGCGAACCTCGATGAGCTTCATTTGACTGGAGCCGAACGCTGTGGGTGACGTCACACTCACTTAGTCCACTTCTTTGTACAGTCAATGGGTTCAGGCTATATTTATTATTTTATTGTACCTTTAGATGCAGAAACACGGTAGTCGTTTCGAGATCCAGCTGTTGGAGTACTCCCTCTTCACAAAGCAACTGGAGAAATGAATAAATAAATGAATCTTTAGTAATAACTTGGAGAGCACTTACTGAGGTATTTTATATACAGCGTAAAATGTAAATGTTCTTTAGAGCTCACTGTATGCCCTGGAGCTCAACAGTTACAGTCTGCTCAGGTTCCGGAAGAAAGTTTTCCATTCATTTTTCCCATAGACATTTCGAAAAGTTCAAATATTAAGAGCTCAAAGGCATCGCGGAGGTTAACCAGCTACATGAGAACTAATATCCATAAGGCCGTTGTTTTAAGCCCAAAACGGCCGTTTAAAATACAAGATTCTGCTAAATGTTTTAATAACTTCACGGTTTATAAAGTTTCAGAAACAGATATTAAATAAAATTATAGGTCTGTGGTCATTTGTTTTAATAACTTCACGGTTTATAAAGTTTCAGAAACAGATATTAAATAAAATTATAGGTCTTGTGGTCATTAGTTACCACATTGCTGATTATCCCTGAGCAAGCTTTCGAACTTTTAATATTATTATTATTATTTTTTTGGGAAAGTCTATGAGAAAAATGAATGGGAAATTGCGTTCCGGAACCGTGGGGTGGGCGGTCACTGTCGAGCTCCATACGGATGGTAAATCTATGACAGCACATAATCTGCCCCTTTAATGACCCCTTGTGGTCAGAGGTGGGATATTTAAAATAATGAAAATATAACAAATTTATTCCTTGTTTTATCACATCAGTTACTACAAAATACTACAATTGCCATTTTGCTTTGTCAATACCTGATCTCGTCTTATATCAGAAGCTAAGCAGGGTTGGGTTAGTAATTGGATGAGAAACCTCTGGGGATACAAGGCGTCGTAGGGGGACAGAAGTGGCTCTAGTAAACTGCCCTTTTATGATTATGCTAAACATAAAACACATAAAAAATAACACAATTACTATAGAGTCAATGCAACAATAAGCCGGTCATATCAGCCCCTAAAAAAACAACTTCTGCACCTTGAATGTGATATGTGAGTGATTGGTGGTGGTGGAAGAAGCGACTGGCAGCCTCGCTTCCATGAGTCTTCCCCAGGGCAGCTGTGACTTGCACCAATCCTAAACAATATGTAATAAATAAACAACATTTCAACCTGGAAAGTCTCAGACGGACGTGAAAGAAAAGTATTAGTAGCTTTATTGAACGAGTTGTCTTTGGCGCTCAGACTTGTGATGAAGGGCGTGGCCAGTTAGATGACGTTTAGGAGATGGCGGAGCCAAGGGGGGCGCCGGGGAGGAGGCGGGGCACGGGACGAACTGAAGCGGCCATGCCTCTGTGATGGGGGCTTAAATAGGGCAGACCTGGGGCAAGAACTAATAGAAGGAGGTGACGAAGGCTGAGGAGCAGGTAAACTCTGGAGAAGCAGTGAGTAGACGGGAGCGGCGTTAGGTCTTCCAGGCTGAGCGTACGCTACCTCCATTTCAGCATGTGGCAATTTGCTTCTCATGTCTTTTCGCTTCAGTACATGATGTAATCCTCTGATCATTTGCCCTCCCTCTCCCCCTCTCTCTCTCTCTTTCTCTCTTTCTGGCCACATAGAGAGCGTGAGCCTACAGCAGCAGATGTGAAGCCTGGTGTTCAGTGGTGGTGTGTGGTTTGGGGACTCACTTATTCAATCTGTGCGCCTGGATTGTTTCAATAAATAACAGCTCCACAGTTGTTAGTCAGAGCCATAAAAATCCAGCTGAGAGGATTTACAGCGATCATTTGGAGGTAGGGGGTGTGGTTTTGGGCATGCACACATATTTGCCGCGCTCTCCGTGAAGCTGATGATGACGATGTTTAGTATGCGAACTCATGTGCCGGGTGCTGAATTGCAGGTGTTGATAAGACATTACTCAAGTGGCCTGCAGTGGCGTTTGTCATTGTCATGTTTATTCGAGTTTGTGTAACCTCTGCTGCGACGAGTTAACGGGCAGATGGCAAACTAATGCGATGATTAGGTGAATTAGGATCAAGATTTTTGCACTAAATTTATGCTATGAGAGGAAAAAAAATCAGGTAGGTCAAAACTGGAAACACAGGGGGAGTGACACGGTAACTCGGTTGGTTGAGGGTCTGTCCACTCATCCGAAGGTTCGCGGTTCGAATCTCGAGATTAACATCATTGGTAGAGTGGTCAGTTCCCACAAACGTTGTCGTTGTGTCTTTGGGCAAGACACTTAACCCACCTTGCTCCCAGTGTCTGCGTACACTGGTGTATGAATGTGTGTGTGAATGGGTGAGTGGTTCCTTGATGTTAAGCGCTTTGAGTTTCTTGAAGGTGGAAACATATATAAATATATATAAAAATGATATATAAAATGAGGTGTGCAGTCTGCATCTAATTATAAACAGTATTAATCATTGCAAACCTGTTAGCATGCTAGTTGTTGTTATAGCATTCCAATGATGGCAAAACTCTGCTATGGCTTCTGAAAGTTGTGAAATGCACTTATAATAGGATGATCGGAATGCGCTAGGAAGAGAGTGAGGAATACGTTTGAACTGCTGCAAACAGATTAAAATGAACATTTTGAAGACTTCTCACACTTATATATGAAACAAAGTTAAACACGGCAAACGGTTTTGATTTTCTTTACATTTTTGCCTTTACTAATTCATTGCAAAAATTATTTTGGTGACATCTGTAACACTCAATGTCTGTACATATAGTTAATAGTTACAGATAACCAGAGGAACCTCAGAAAGTTGAAAGTTTAAAGAATTGAGAAAATAAAAGGTCCTATATTACACAAAGTGGATTCTTGTGAGCTTTAATCATGCTATAATGCAGTTACCTCATCAAAAACACACCTGGAGATGTGTTTTGTTTCATTCACACATGTTTGAGTAACACTTTATTATTAGTCTGTCTACATCACCAAAGCTCAGAATGCTCAGTTTCACCTTGTGATGTCATGAAGTGGTAGTTTTCAAGTTGACTTTTACCTAATTCAGTAGAGATCGGCAATTCCAGGGCTGAAATCATCCAAATGATTCTAGTGAAGGTGTATGGAGTTTAAAAACACAGCGAGCACTTCCTGTATTACCACATGACATCACAAGGCGTAACATGATGTTTTCTGTTTGAGAGAAGAACTCAGAAGAACAGGGTTTGTGTGTTTAACATTTGTGATGAAACAAAATGATGTTTTCTGTTTGAGAGAAGAACTCAGAAGAACAGGGTTTGTGTGTTTAACATTTGTGAATGAAACAAAAAACGACTCCAGGTCTGTTTTAGATGAGGAAACAACATTATATCATAAATCAGAAAATAGCATAATGGGTCTGGCAACCTGACATTGTGCTGTACTAGACTCCAGTTGAAAGCATAGAACAATTCCTGTGTGCACTGTTTTATTTAAAGCGTTACCTCTGTGGGCTGCCTTTCTGATCCTGACAGTTTTTTGGAGGAGAAACTCACGGCGCTGGAGGCTGGACGTGGCCGAGAAGTGCAGAGCCTGCAGAATGAGAGGCAGAGGCAGAGGCTGGGCAGTGTGCCGCAGTCCACACAGCAGCACCAGTCTACAGTGGCAGGGACTCATGCTGATGCTGGCTATGGACTAAAGCAATACAACTGTTATATAGGCCATGATAAAGATGACGTACAATTAGCATTTCCAGGATTTCGGCTCAAACTTGCGCCCCAATGCCCACAGCAATTTGATTTTGACTCTTTAGACACTGAACTGAAAGACCAAACTACAAAAGACAACTGAATAATGCAAAGAAAAAAGTTTGGCTCTCAAAAAATGTCTGCGAGCTTCAGACTAGTGTCATGATACTAAAATTTCAAACTAAGGAAAACTAAGGGAAAGGCTATTTGAAAAAAAAAAAAAACATTCTAACACCATTCACTAAAAGGTTCAAGTTCCAAATGTCTCTATGTGATTTTTTCCCATTTCATTTCTTGTTCAAATGAGTAGCTAGTTTCAATACTGGTTTTAATATCCAGTAGTATCTGGGTATCTTTTTCATTTTAAATTGTGGAAAAATGTGCGGAGAATGAATGGGATTTCGAGGTCTCAATAGACGTGAAGAAACACATTCTCTGGCGCTATTGTTAAAGCAGATCTATTCTGCAAAATCAACTTTTCAGAGCTTTTACCCATGTTATAGTAATTTCCTCTTCGCGTTTGCCGTCTCGAAGTTGTATTTAGAGTGATTCATGGATGTTTGAGTAATCTTTCCACTCAAGATGTCATTGCTCTGTTCTACATCCATTTTCACCACCACCAGTCCGTGCCCACTGCTCTGTACTTCGCTCTCCAATTTTCTTAATCGGTGATACACGTAGGATTCGGCAGCGTTGGATAGTCATTTTGGCGCGAATGAAAAAAAATAAATCAGCTACTTGCTAGTGTGATCTGCAGGTGTCCATAGGAGGAGCCGACAGCATGCGGCAGTTTGCTGTGATGACGTTTACGGAGACGTCGGCTCCAAATAGGCGTCGCAGTTTTCTAAGTCAGTTCTCGTTTCTTTTACTAGGTCGTTTAAGATCAATATTGCGATTTAAATGGCCCATATTACGCCTTTTTCTGACCTATTTTTTATAATGTTTCTCCATCAAAAGCAAACTCTGAGTTGTGTTTTGTTTCATTCACATAGGTTTAACACACAAACCCTGCATATTTAGGCTGAGTTCTGTTTTTAATCGGAAAACACTGTTCCACCTTGTGATGTCATGTGGTAATACAGGAAGTGCTCCACTGTGTTTTAAATTCCACACACCTTCACTAGAATCATTTAGATATTTTCAACCCTGGAATTGCCAATCTCTATTAAACAAAATGTAAAACGTAGCCGTTAACTTGAAAACTACCGCTTTGTGACATCACAAGGTGGAACAGACCATTTTGAGCTTTGGAGATGTAGACAGACATAATAAACGGTTACTCAAACGTGTGAATGAAACAAAACACAACTCTGACTACGTTTTTGAGGAGGTAACAGCACTATAACATGGCTTAAAGCTCACAATTCCGAGTCCGAGTCCATTTTACGTAATATATTGGACCTTTAAAATGTCCAAATGATAACACAATAACTTCATGGCAGACACAAGCTCATTACGTCTTCTTTCATGTTTTAATCTCTAAACACGTGTGTTATATTGTTGTGTAACTATACAGCTCAGAGTCGGCTCAAGTGCAAGGGTTGGAGTAAGGACCAAGGTCATTAGAATGTGGATCAGGATGCTATAATAAAACTATTGACAAACATCTTTAGGCTCATTTTTCACCTTTAGACAGGAGGAGCCAGCGTTTTTCAAGGACTGTGCCGCCGATGTCCTTCGCTCTGGAGTGACAGAGAGCGGTATATACACCATCCTTCTCCATAACTCCACCCAAACCACCGAGGTACAGTGCCTTAAGAAACGTCTGGCCTTCCGTCATAAATATCACCAAATTCAGTGTGTAATAAAACTCGCCATGAATGCATTTGGGACATATTTCCTGAGATTGGATTGGAGTGTATGTAATGTGAAAAGTTTTAATTCACTTCTTAATATAATCCCAAGGTCTTGTTTTAAATATTGCAAGGACAAAGCTGATGTCATGGTAATTTTCCGTGTTGTGGTAAGAATGTTAGAATAGATTGGGTTGCCAGGCGGTGCTGCGATAACAAGCAACAGGAGCGGTTTGCCTGGCAGGGCTCATGTGAATGAATGAGGGCAGCGACACAAGGTCAGATAGACTCCACAGGTTTACTGCAAAATAATAAACACATACAGCTCTATCAGTGAAAATGACATTAATGTCACAATAACAAGTAGCAGTAGTATGTACTTCTGCTTGATTGAACAAGTAGAAGTACAAGACGACCTTTGTGGTTCGCATTAGTAGGTCACGATAACAGTTTTTGAAGAGCGATATTTTGCTGAAGTAAATATAGACGATAAATGATAATAGCCATGAAACAAAATGATCCCCCCAAAACTATTCTAAATGTCCAATGTCCACAAACAGAATGCAACACTTAAGTAGTTAGTGTCTATAATGAGTCAAAGAAGTTCATAATTTGGCCTTCTCCAGCTCAAATCTCATCGTAGTACAGAAAAATAGCCAAATATTTCCTACTAGTGCAAAGAAAAAGTACCACGATAAATACTGACCCCCAAAAATGATAGTTCTGTTTGTTATGTATTGAGCGATAAGTCGATATAAATGATAAATGGCCACATTTTTATACAGTGCTTTTCCTCCTTCAAGCCTCTCAACGCGCTTTGCACCAAGGAACCACTCACCCATTCACACACGCATTCATACGCCAGCGTACGCAGACACTGGGGTATGAATGGGTTAAGTGTCTTGCCTAAGGACACAACAACAGCATTCATCTGTGGGAGCTGGAATCGCACCGCCAGCCTGTGGGTCGCTCAGCCGATGATGTTTTTTATGTCGAAAGCGGGACTCGAACCGCCAACTGAGCTGTAGTATTTATTGTGACAGGTTATAGTTATTAAAAATCAGACACTAATTGATACTAAAACTAGCACTGAAACTAGATACTCAATTGAGCAGGTATCGATACCAAAAAAAGTCACATTCCAAGGACAGTAATGAACATTTCCTGAATAGCTTTAGAATGATCTTGAGCTGTATCAGAACACGTATAAAACCACACAGACTAGTACACGCCCATGGACCACTATGGAACCTACTGGACGACTGAGGGATTACACAGATATAAGGCCACGTGGGAATAGAAAAGAAAGTACTACCATTTCAAGTGTGTTTATTTATCATTGTGGTACTGGAATCGGTTTGGAGTATCGAGTCTATTCCTTAGCATTGAAATAGAGTTTGAAATTTTAGTACCGTGACAACACTAGTACACATAGCAGTACAGTACCTACTTACCTGGATGTTTTAGTTTTGTTAAATTATTCTAAAAACTGGGAAAATGGTTATAGTAAAAGCACACGGCCAATTTTTCATTATTTTGGCACTGCACCCTGCCCCACTTTTCCACATCATGTTACTCTGGTTCTCCTGTGTGTGCCGCATCCAGGTGCTGGGCACAGATCCCGCGTTAGTCCTGCCAACTTAGGCCAATTCACGCCTGCGCCGACATCACCGAGCGTTACTCAAATTATGCATTCTTTCAATCTGTATGTCACAGTGGGTGGCCACGTAAAAACTGGGGCACAAACAAAGCCCTCATTATTCCTAGTAATAAGTGGATTTTTATTGGCAGATAAAAGGGGTGAAGAAACGCTGTCGATATCCACAAAAAGCTCAATATGTAGTCAGTAAAATGTCATTTCTGTTCATTCAAATCAGCTATAAATGGAATATTACTGTAAAACCACAAATGAACAGCCAGTGCCAACTCTGTGCGCTAATGCAACGGGTAATGTACAATTTTGAGAAAATTGAGAATTTTCCATCCTGTGAAAGAGCAACACATTACCGGCGAGCTAAATGTTCCGGTTAAAAGACATTTTGTTGCAATACGCTACACCATAGTAAAAGCCAAAAGTGTGGATCAGACCTGGACGACTGAGGGTTTACACAGACAATACACTACACCAATACTTTGCTTAATTTAGACAGAAGAGACACATAATTATCTTCTTTCATTTAAATAACCCATGTGTTCTGCAGATCCACAGGTGTTCTGTGACATGCACTTGGAGGAGGTTGGACAGTCTTCAGCATCACAAAAACGTCTCTGCTGATGTCCACCGAGGCAGAAGAGACGACAAAACAATGAGTCCTATAGTCTCTAAAACTACCAGCCTGTTTGGACATTCTGTTTATGCTCCTCACAATGGAGTCACAGTTGCACTAGCAAAATACACATTTCCTTTCCTCAGAAGACATTGGATATGAACAAACAACATGGTCAGTTAAGTTCAAACAGCGATGATGCATTTTAGTGTTTCCAAATAATGAAACCTGGGCAGGGATGTGAGCTCTGGACGCGCGCTTTGGTCTTCAGACGCATTGGCACGTCTAAAAGGCAGCCCTGGAACTTATTATGGTAGGTCTATGTCTACAAGTCAATGGAGTAGGAGTGTCATACAGTCAATCCTGTCATTCAACATGAGCAAAATGATAAGCGCTTGTTGGCTCCTCCCCTGCGCATGGCTACAGATCATACAAATCGTGCACTCAGACCTGCCAAAAGTAACTGGCTGCTATTCAGTGCATTGGATATGAGCTAAATACTGTACGTTCAAGTTAAAACATGAAACTGAAGTCGTTACAAGTAATGATTACGTTTTAACTGAATACTTTCTCATAATAAAGAAAAAAGCCTGTAAAAATGTTTACGCCACATCTGATGGTTCCGTTGTGGCCGTAGAAACCAAATTTGAATTTATAGGGGGAGGTAAGTGAAGTATCGATAAAAAACTTACAAGTTCTTGACATTTCCACAAGTGAATGATACATATTTGGTCCAGCGCTGGGAGCTTGGTGGCCCGGTTATAGCAGATAACACTCTGCTCCACTGCCCTTGTCTCCTCCCCTCTCTCTGAGGTGGAGCTGTGCGTTGATCAAAGTCACATGAGGCCTTCAGGTGAAATGCGTGATAAATGATGCTGGCTTCACCGTACTGTCGCATGTCTGAGTCTCCAAATGGCATTACAAGTATTACACCAATTTAGTTTTCCTTTTCTTCCAGCCATAACATCACATAACAGCATTTCATCCATGGCAAATGTAATTAAAGTTTGACTGTACACTTTTAGCAGTTATTGATGGAACTTGTATCTGCTGAAGCTAATTTCTTGGTAACTTTATTTGTAAATTCCCCCTAAATTCTTCCTGTTCCAGTCATGGCAATTGACAATGCAATTAGGAGAACATGACTTTGAGGGCCCTCCCTGCACGTGTGATGACGATGGAAGACAAATTGTATTTGTACCTCCGCTAGACTGAGACCTCCCCATCGGAGCTTCTGCCATTTGTTCACATATTACTGGTTCATTATAGTGCATGTATTCCCTTGCAACAAGATCAAGATAATTGAAATCATATAATCGGATAGAGCTATGTGTCTGAAGGGATTGAAAACATCTGGATCCTAAGCTTTTTATTACTTCTCTTTCATGGCATACAGACTGCCTGGGATCCAGAAGACACACTTCTCAAATAACCTCGAGTTCAGAGGGACGGGACTGACAGGTGGATTAGCCAATCAAGGACATGCAGGGTCAGTCAAAACGAATATGGCTGCTTAGGAGGAAAAAAGGAAAAAAGGAAAAAAAAAAATCACATTGGACTGAGAAACAATGTGAATTTGAGCGAATGAGCGAAGCAGTGAACTCTTTTAATCTGAGGTGATAAAAATTTCTTTTAGTTCAAAATCAAATCTGATTGCAAGGCCGTGTTTGAGCCAACCAGACTGAGGTGACTAGACTGATATAAAATACAGAGAGAGATTATTCTGGACTTGCCAGGTAGACATAGAAGCTATAAATGTACACTGCAATACACTAGAGGCATAGACTGTATATATATATATATATGTAAATGGACATAGCTAACGCGTAAACATGGGCACGATTTCGGCTCCATCGACTCTGACTTTACATTGAAGAATTGTCACCCTTTTCTCTGTAACTGCAGCTGTCAGTCTCATCATTTTGGTCTTAAAATGTCCGGATTAACCCGCTCTACATGATCCCGGTATTTTTATTTCACTCTTGTGTCCGTAAATCAACATATGAACATTAATAACAGACAAATCAGGCACCTTCTTTCCCCTGAGGGAGTGTGACGTCACCAACAGCGTTCGGCTCCTGTCAAATGAAGCTCATCGAGGCTGGAGCAGTTACAGGAGTGAATTTGGAGCCGAGTTCCATATTTGGAATTCCGACTGCGAGTATCATAGCAACCAAAGAGCCAATCTGGAGCAAGGCTGTTGAAGGTAACGCCCATTTCCGCCCGCACCACTGGTTTAGCAGGGAGCGGGCAATTAGCAACACTGTCAATCAAACCTGTTTCTAATGCTATCAGGAGGAACGTTTTGATGCGAAATAAAAATGCAAGGATCATGTGGAGCGGGTTAATACGAACATTTTAAGACCAAAATGACGAGTCTGACAGCAGCAGTTGCAGAGAGAGGAGCGACAGTTTTTCAATGTAAAGTGAATTGGAGCCGGAGTCGATGGAGCCGGAAGCGCGCCCATGATCACTTCCTATTTAGAAAGCGGCGGCTAGCGGGTTAGCTATGTCCATTGATATATACAGTCTACGGTTCTGACTGGTAAAAGTGCTCAAAATGGTGCTTATAAACAGGAAACTGAAAACTCATGCATACTTAATTTTCATGGACTTAGTTTATTTGATGAGGGACAAGCACATCCAGCCCACCAAGCCAATTTAATTCAGATAGAAACAAATGCACTTCCTTGTAACTACTTGTGGTGGTTGCAGTCCGTGTTGTGGCTGACTTTGGCTCATTATTTATAGATGAGTGGCAGATTAAATAGTAGAGCCACATAAAGCCTCTTAGTGGGAAGAGGCGTGCTGCATTAAAGCATTAACATCCATTTGCCATTCTTGGGTAAAAATGTGCAGCATTAGCAGGCCATTAGAGCATGTTCCTCTGTCTGCCCCTGTCTCTCTAAATAACAACTCCAACTCCTTCTGTACACGTCCGTTTTGAGATTAAGCAGTAAAAAAGATGTTGCTGCTAAGACAATTCCCTTGTTGTACTTCTCTTAGTACAAAAAGTCAAAGTTTGAGTAACGTTTGAATAATACATTAGTACAGATTCAAAAGAACCGAAACATACAAATTTGATGTTTTTTGATGTTTATAAAAGTTGGCATAAGTATGTTTTGGTATTTGTAATAGTAAAGTAGCGACAGTTAAATTTAAGTAACCCTATAATGTGAGACTTGAGGGACTTGAGTCAATTTTCAGCGTAACACTGCCACCAACATTGGCTGATATTTTGTTTGGGCTGACAACCTGACTAAAGCAGATACATAAAGCTTTCTTAGAACACTTTTTATTATTTATTGCACGTTATTGAAGGATTAGTTTCAGTTCACATAAGGCACAACACTAAATGGGACTATACTGTTCTCATATTGATGCAGGGCTGTCGTGAATGTATATTACTTTCTTGTACTTTTAATACAGAGCAGAAGTAATTTCATGCCATTTGGAAACATTATAAATATTCAGCTGCTGTTGATTCTGGTCTGAAGTGTGATTAACATTCCTCTTATCGACATGAGTCAGAACACGGCCTATTCACAAGATGACCTATTTTTTTTAATAGATTCTTTTTTAAGACCTGACTTTTTGGACTGCTCACTAGCGCTCTTCCTCAGAGTGGTCACGTGATTTTGCTGTGCTGTGTCCGGTTGGCTGATTTACCGGTGGAGGCAGGACGACGGCGCCGTCTGCAGTCCAACTTCTTCAGGACGGTATCCTAAGTGTGTGAGAGTGAAAAGGCCCCCTCGTCCCGGTTTAAAGTCTTGTGTTTCCGCTTTTCTATTGGCTCCGTAATCCAGCGACGATGTTTGTTGTCCTCTGTCTCAGTGATGTTTGCTCCGTCCCAGTCCATAATGTGGTTCTCTCTTTTGCCGGGGTCAGAAGTGGCCGATTTGAGTTGCTTTTGTTCTGCTTTGTGTTTTGTTGCTCGTGTGCACGCCGTCGCTGTTTCCTTCTCAAATGTTCCTTTTTCGTGTACTGAACACCTTTCCTGTTTCCCTGGTGTATGTTTTTTTTACAAGACATGCAGGGTATTTCGTATATGACATTACATTTGTGCTCCAGCTCTATTACATCTTTTAGGTGGACGAGTAGTTTCCTGAGTTTTCTGTACAGTTTTACTGGTGTCACAGCAACATCACGTGACCACTCTGAGGAAGAGCGCTCGTGAGCAGTCCAAACTGTCAGGTATGAAAACAAACTAAACCTTGGTCTGGAAAAACATAGATGGAGATTTAAACAACTACAGGTACCTTAGGCAGCATGAGATACAACTGACTGCAATCATTTTACTTTTAGCTTGTTTAAAATTTAGACTTTACTATTGTGTTGTATTTTAATTCAGCTTGCTTCATTCATACAAACACTATGTATACCTGAACATCAAAATGAATCCCGACTTCGATAAATTTAAATCTGTGAACCCAAATAATGTCTTCTCTTTACCCCGCGCTTAAAGGAACAATAACAATATGTTTTGATTTTGGTCTGTTTTGCGAAACAAATTGGGGACGTGACCCCATCAAATTCCCTTTTCAGTAGAAAGCACCTGGACATATTTAGAATTGTCACTCAAAAAGATGGGCTCTGCTGAGTGCACCGTCACCACCGTCTCACCAGTGTTACTCTTTCCTTGTCACCGTGGCTACCGCTGGCTCAGAAAAGTCCCAGAGGGTGGCCGCATCCGCCAGAGTAGAACAGCAACACTCGATACGACCTGCCTCTGCCCACAACTGACAAGTCCGACACAGCCTCCCTGGTAACCTCGCTATCGCTAACAAGACCACGTGGGCGTGCTCAACCAAGGTCCTAGCACACAGGCCGAGAATAGCAAACAGATATTATTTGAATTTCCACTGCAAACTGAAACCTTTTCAGACTTCTTTGGGGGCAAATCACTGCATCAATAGTGTTGTCACGATACTAAAATTTCAATAAATGGTAAATGGTCACATTTTTATACAGCACTTTTCCACCTTCAAGGCTCAAAGCACTTTACATCAAGGAATCCCTCACCCATTCACACACACATTCATACAACAGTGCACGCAGACACTGGGGCAAGGTGGGTTAAGTGTCTTGAATGACAGCATTCATCTGTGGGTCGGTGGATCTGACCGCTCAACAGAATGAGGTTTACGTCGGGAGCGAGATTCGAATCGCCAACCTTCGGATCAGTGGGCAAACACTCTACCAACTGAGCTACTGTCGCCCCAGTAATAAAAGCCTTACTACTAAATTTCGATACCACCATAAAACAAAACCCAAAACACACAGCGCCAATTTCCATAAGGTCCTAAACTACTTCTGGTGTAGATCAAGATCATTCCAAAACTATTCAGTATAAATCCTATTTTATCCCATTTATGTGTTTTTTTTTTCAGCATTGGTACGTTCAAATGAGCTTCATCTCACGGTTTTACTTGGGACCCAAAAGCAGCTCACAACTACTAAGTAGCTCAACTGTTTATTGTCCAGGCTAGTAATAAGATAAATGTGGAAATGTGGTTGGAGGCAGTTAGCTTCCAAAAAAAACGACAGAGGCACCTGGACACAGAACAATGCGATTGTAGTACAGAAACACATCTACTAACTGGAGTAGCATCAACAACGGACTGGCGAGGAGTGGATGAAAAACCAGGCTTCTTATACTGCAGGTAAAGAGGGAAATTGAGGTTCAGGTAAGCCGACGCCCAGGTGGGAGGAGAGACAGGCAACACAGAAGGGAGAGGGAGACAACAGGGAAAGCAGCGGAAGGGAGATTTCAATACTAGTTTTAGTATCTGTCATTCATTTTGACTCATTTTAATGGTACGCAATTGCCCAATATTAATTTGCCTATGGGGACATATAAAGCCATTTGAATTTAATTGAACTGAGTGGCCAAAGGATAAAAAAAAACTGATGCGCTCCTCCTCTCTCCAGCTCTCAGTTCCCTCTGCCCGTCTTGTCACCATGGGGGGCAGAGCCTTCACCCGCTCCGCTCCCCAGCTCTGAAGCTCGCTCCCACCCGACCTCCGCAACATCGACTCCCTTCCTCTCTTCAAATCACGACTCAAAACGCACCTTTTCAGACAATCCCGAACAATCCTCACATGTTTAATAACGCACATATACAGTAGTTGGTTGCCAAACTACATTTTCATGCCAAATTTTCAACCCAAAAGCTCTCACAATTAGCCTTTGAGCCCCAGCGTTTACAGTATTCCCCCGGCTACTCATGAGGTTAAGACGATATCAGCACCTCTGCTCCTTCTCAGACCCCGAGAGTTCAAAATGTTTTTAGCAAAAGCAATATGTAGCAGACCTCCTGCTACGCACGGGAGTCATGTGAGGTTATTTTTGTAACTCCAAACAGCTACTGGGGCTTTGTGTCACAAGTCAGCCAAAGCAACACTCCTCCTCCCCTGCACTCCCTTAAGGTACAAGGTCCTCGCCGAACACTGAACATTATTTATGCGTTCATTAAGAGCACGTCAAGCCAACCTCGGCCTGTTCGACGGCACGCGCGTTGAAATAAAGGCACACTGTGTAACTTTTGCGGTGAAGGGCGCCATTTGCTTGTTACAGTCGAAAATTCTGCAGTAAGGCATAAAAAGTCTAAAAAATCTAGCATTTCAAGTTTTTTTATTACTCTAAAAAAATATTCTTTCTGGGGCTGGCTGTGCCTCCTGGTTGTAAGCATGAACATAGACCAGTTTAATGTGGATAGGTCTGTCGTGATAACACATTTTGAAGTTCGAAAATATAGACGATAAACGATAATATTGAAACTAATTTATACTACTGACACAATAACCCAAGAGTAGATTTAAACCACAAAACTATTCTAAACGTACATTATTATTAAAAAAAACATGAGTTGCATTAAAAAAAAACAGTAGAATGAAACACTTTAATCGTTAGTTTGCATCTGAAATTATTTGTTCAACCTTTTACTGCCTAAATCTTATCATACAGCCAAAAAATAACCCAAAATTTCCCAGTAGTGCAGATAAAAAGTACACACGATAAATACTGACTCCAAAAAATATTGTTCCAGCTTTCATCCCTCGAGCAATATGTCGATATAGTAATTATCCTGACAGGCCTAAACATGACAAAGCAATAACATCTCCATGGATACAAGCAGGTGGAGGAGACCCCATTATAAAAGTTACAGTGTGCTCCTTTAATTTCTCTTGTGACCTGCTGTGTCTGATTTGTCATTTGTTGCATTCCAAGTTGAACAGATTTTTCTCACACTGATTCACCAACAATACTTGCGAGCCACACTATGCTATTCCACAGCAGCAACCTAATGAAGCCTTACCAGAAATGTACGAGATGGTGCTGCCGCATCGTTTGTGTGAGCTTCAACCAAGAGGAAGGTGCCACCACAGACTGTATAAAGAAGTGGACTAAGTGAGCGTGACGTCACCCATTGCGTTCGGCTCCAGTTGAATGAAGCTCATCGAGGCTAGAGCAGTTATAGGGGCGAAGTTCCATATTTGGAGCTCCGACCACGAGTATCATGGCAACCAAAGAGCCAATCAGGAGCCAGGCTGCTGAACGTAAAACCCTTTCCGCTTAGCAACGCTGTAAATCAAACCTGTTGCTAACGCTGGTGGGAGCGACCTCGGGGGAAATAAGGCGCCTGATTTGCCTCTTATTAATGTTCATATCTTGATTTACGGACAAAATAGCGAAATAAAAACACCAGGATCATGTAGAGCGGGTTAATTAACAAACATTTTAATAAAAAACAAAATAATGAGGCTCACTGCAGCAGTTACAGAGAGAGAGGTGACAGTTTTCCAATTTAAAGTGAATTGGAGCCGGAGTCGATGGAGCCGGAAGCGCGCCCACTTCCTCTTTGGTACGCGGCGGCTAACAGGTTAGCTACGTCCATTTATATATATACAGTCTATGGGCGCTACTAACTGGAGAGGACAGGAAGGCGCGAGAGAGGGCAGTCTCTGACCTTCTGACCCGCTGCCTCCACACAACAGCCGCTGATGGACAAGGGCATTCTCACTAACGGAGCGCTACAGACACATCCGCTCACACGTGGTTTTTTGTTTTTTTTTTACACAGTTTGGTTTGTAGCGCAGTGTGAAGAGATATAATGAGATAGTTTACTCTGCTTTCCTATCTGAAAAGAGAACACACGAGTGGATAATCAAAGCAGCTGATAAAAGGCTGTCATCTTCTATAGCTGATACGGCATTTGATCAACGTTTCATTTGGAGTGGGCTTTTTTGGGAGAAAATTTGAATTTGATTGAAAAATGTTTAACAAAATGTCAAGCGGCGATTTTATTTTATTACATTTACTTACTGACAAAGTGAGCAAGAAATACAATAGTAGTAGTAGTTAGGCCTGTCACGTTAATTACTACTCGACTTTTGGGGCTCAATATTTAAAGTGTCTAAAATCTCCCCACTTTTGCAAAGAAATTGCACACATTTTGATTTAATGCGATGAGATTTGAGCTAATAAATAAACAATTGCCATAGAATGAATAACTTCTGTGTTGCAGCTCAGGCCTTTCAGTGATACAGTATATTTGAAGTACTTTTACTGGGATTATCCTGCTTTGTGTCAGTGATATAAACTAGTTTATATTATCGTTTATCGCAATATCTGTGTATATAGCATGCTTCAAAATGTGTTATCGTGTCAGGCCTAGTAGTAGTACTAATTTCACATTTATAAGTAGTAATAGTAGTGGAAATAGATCTGAATACACGCCGCAAATGTAATTAACTGTAGTGTTTATAGTTTAAGTGACAGTAGAAGTACAAGCACTATTAACGGGCCCATATTATGCAATTTTCTGATCTATGTTCTAATGTCGTTTCCTCGTCACAAACAGACCTGGTGTTGTGTTTTGTTTCATTCACACACGTTTAACACACAAACCCTGCATATTTAGGCTGAGTTCTTCTCTCAAACAGAAAACACTCTGTTTCTGTAATACAGGAAGTCTCCACTAGAATTTAGGCTGAGTTCTTCTCTCAAACAGAAAACACTCTGTTTCTGTAATACAGGAAGTGCTCCACTAGAATCATTTGGATGATTTCAGCCCTGGAATTGCCAAGCTTTACTGAACAAACGGTAAAACGTAACTGTTAACTTGAAAAAACGACATCACAAGGTGGAGCAGAGCTTTTTGAGCTTTGGAGATGTAGACAGACTAATAATAAAGTGTTACTCAAACATGTGTGAATGAAACAAAACAACTCCAGGTATGTTTTTAAGAACTTAACAGCATTATAACAGGGCTTAAAGCTCACAAGAGTCAGTTTCGGAGTAATACAGGACCTTTAAAAGCCATATAGTGGAATATGTAGATAAATATTCTTAGAAGCAGTCATTTTAGAAGTCATAGTCATAGACGTAAGAGAAAGCCATGCTTTTTTAATTCCGTGTGCCTTGATACAAAACACCAGTACCTGACAATGATCTGATGCTCTCTTGTTATCTCCCTGTAGCCTCCACGCTGAGGGCTGCAGAGGCACAGCTGGCACAAGCAGCAGTCTCAGGCAGAAGGACGCTCGCTCAGCACCAAGGGCGGACACGACGGCCGCCGCACCTGCACATGTGCTCGGCTGGCTACGGGGGGAGGGCATTTTCAGCCGGCTGTGCACAAGAGAAATGGTAGACAAATTAAAACATACAAGTAGCAGATTTTGGATTTTTTTGGGGACAGTTTTGTTGTTTAATAGTGTGAACTTACTCGCTCGTACGGTTGCAGGTTGGTGGTTCGAAGTTTGTGGCCTCTCCAATCTCACTGGCGTGTGCTGCCCAAGCTCTTAAAGTACGATGCGCTACAATGGAATTAGAAAACGTCCAAATTTGAAGGTTATTTATTATTGTCTAACACTGAGACATTTTAATAATAAAATATTGAAATGGTGACATAGTGCTTTTCCACCTTCAAGTCACTCAAAGCAATTTACATCAAGGAAACACTCACCCATTCACACACATTCATACACCAGTGTACGCAGACACTGGGAAAGAGGTGGGTTATGTGTCTTGCCCAAGGACACAATGACAGCATTCATCTGTGGGAGTTGGAATTACACTGCCAACCTGTGGGTCAATGGATCTGACCACTCAACCAATCAATCCGATCAATGGACAAACGCTACCAACTGAGCTACTGTCGCCCGTCTGTATCCAGCATTTCCTACAGGTTTCTACAGTTTATGGGTTTATATGGTTACTGGCATTGGATTTTGATACTTCGTCCTGTTATCTGTAAGTTATGCCCATAGCGCACAGAATTAGTTGATAATGAGCTAGTAATCATGAGCACAGAGCATTTCAGAGCGTTTCCCATTGATTCAGGTGAATATGGTGTCCCTACAGTCTTATTTAAGATGGACAAAAACTGGAATGATAATTACACTTTTCCATCATTAACATGCACTGCTTGGCCAAAAAAAGTCGCCACCTGGATTTAACTAAGCAAATAGGTTGCTGCAGTTGGTCAGGTCTAGGTTCATCAACAGTCTGAATATACTGAATGACCAGTTATTCCATCAGGTTGCTGCAGTTGGTCAGGTCTAGGTTCATCAACAGTCTGAATATACTGAATGACCAGGTTATTCCATCAATGGATCTGTTCTTCCCTGATGTCATGGGCATATTCCAAGATGACAATGCCAGGATTCATCGGGCTCAAATTGTGAAAGAGTGGTTCAGGAGCACGAGACGTCATTTTCACACATGGATTGGCCACCACAGAGTCCAGACCTTAACCCCACTGAGAATCTTTGGGATGTGCTGGAGAAGGCTTTGCGCAGCGTCAGACTCTACCATCATCAACGCAAGATCTTGGTGAAAAATGAATGCAACACTGGATGGAAATAAATCTTGTGACATTGCAGAAGCAGCGAAACAATGCCACAGCGGATGACGTAATCAAAGCTAAAGGCATATTAGAGTGTGTGACCTTTTTTGTTTTTGGTGGCGACTTTTTTTTGGCCAGGAAGTGTACAAGTACAGCATGTTTTACCTTTAATCAGCCGTTCTTTGAGAGACTATACATTGCCTGCTCCACCATCGTCTCTGTAGAAACCTGTAGGGAACACTGGACACAGATGGATTTTTATGACTTATTTATTACTTGATGCCGATTGGCTGATCTCATATTACTTCTTAAATCCCTGGGGGACAAAAATATAAATGAATAGAAACACGTAGAGGCAAGCGTGTACATCCCGTCCTTGTTTTCTTGACAAAAACAGCCAAAACCTGACCACAGCAGTCCAGACTCATGATGTTCGATGGAGACGGGCTCGCACCGATGCTCCGATGAATCACCTAATAACACGGACACCTGTAGTGGATGGACTAACGATGGCCTAGATTTGGTCATGCTCTGGGGACAGTTGGAGCAGTTAGAGGTTCCACATTTAGAACCTAATTGACATGCTACACCATGCACTGCGGTTAGAGCACAAAACCAGCGCTCCATCTCTGCCTTGTGACTGATCTAATCCTGTGTATGGAAAAAGCAGGCACAGGAATCTAATTTAATTTCAAAATAGATACAGCTTTTGGCTCACCAGATTTCTTTGAGTAATTATATTGTCGGGAAAGAGGTGAAACGAGCAAGCAAGAGTCTTTAAATTAGTAAAAGTAGTTGTGTTGTGTAGCCAAATTATTGTTGTGTTTGGTGTTTGCTGAAACAGCAATAACACAAAGAAGACGAAGTGATATTTGGTGTAGTAATCGCTGATGAATCGTAGAACCAGAATTTAAATATTTTTAAAGTGGCAGGTGTAGTAGTGCACAAAAAAATAAAACTCGGAATAGGCCCTTTGGTTCATTACAGGTGATGGACTTGAACCAATCGCCGTGTTCTCTATGGAAAAGTGGGTTGGTCATCGCTGTCTGAAGAGAACAGCAGCGTATGAAATTTATCTATAAGGGACGACTTCAAAAACTGCCAGAGTTATTGCTACCGGAACATTTAATCCCAGATCACATGACCGTATAAAGCTAAGGACCGGCCGCACCAAAACTGAGACGGGGACGACAGGTTGTGGCCGTTTTGCTTCACAAAAATGGAACAAAAAAGGAAAAGCATAATTGGATACTTTGGTGACACAATCGCAATTTACTAATGAGGCGACAGAGGTTCAGTTGGCAGTGTGCTTGTCCGCTGAGCTGACGGTTGGCGGTTCGAATCCCGCTCTCGACATAAACATCACTGGTAGAGCGGGCAGGGCCACCGACTCGCAGGTTGGCGGTACGACTCCGGCTTCCACAGATGAATGCTGCCGTTGTGTCCTTGGGCAAGACGCCGAACCCACCTCGCCCCCAGTGTCCTTGATGTAAAGTGCCTTGAAGGTGGAAAAGCGCTGTATAAAAAACATTTACCATAATGTGGTAACAAACTTTTATCCTCACACCTGCGTCTGTTTTTAATGTTTTATGTGGACTTATTCACTTATTCATTTATTCATTTATTTGTTTTGTTTGTTTGTATTTTCAACAGGGCTCCCATTAAAAAGAGCCCGAGTGCTCTCATTGGGTTCCCCTGTATAAATAAAGTAGAAGTACAAGTAGAAGAAGTAGTAGTAGTACAAGAAGTAGTAGTAGTATTACAAGAAGTAGTAGTACAAGATGTAGTAGTAGTAGAACAAGCAGTAGTAGTACAAGAAGTAGTACAAGAAGTAGTAGTAGTATTACAAGAAGTAGTAGTACAAGATGTAGTAGTAGTAGAACAAGCAGTAGTAGTACAAGAAGTAGTACAAGAAGTAGTAGTAGTATAAGAAGTAGTACAAGAATTAATAGTAGCAGTACAAGTAGTAGTACAAGAAGTAGTAGTAGTAGTACAAGTAGTAGTAATATTACAAGAAGTAGTACAAGAAGTAGTAGTAGTATAAGAAGTAGTACAAGAATTAATAGTAGCAGTACAAGTAGTAGTACAAGAAGTAGTAGTACAAATAGTAGTAGTAGTAGTAGTAGCAGTAGTAGAGTAGTAGTTGAAGTAGTACAAGAATTAATAGTAGCAGTACAAGTAGTAGTACAAGAAGTAGTAGTACAAATAGTAGTAGTAGTAGTAGTAGCAGTAGTAGTAGTAGTAGTAGTAGTAGTAGTAGTAGTAGTAGTTTTAGTAGTAGTAGTAGTAGTAGCAGCAGCAGTAACAGTTTAATGACTTAACCCCACACCACATTAGCTCATGTCTCCAAAGGCCACCTGCAGGTACAACATCCACCCACATAAACAGTAAGTTCACGCAGTCGCCCTGTTGCTTAACAAGTTTATTACGACCTCCGGCGTCCGACAGGCGACAGACCACAGGGGGCGGCCCAGGGGTGGAGCTGATAAAGACTCATTGGTTTGTCCTGCTGGCTGCGCTGGAGAGGTACCGGTGTTTAGGTTCAGTGAAGCGAGACTCACAGCCCCGGCGCATGTCGCAGCCCATGTGACGCTTCAAAGTGTTTGTAGGCGCAGAGGTGTGGAGAGAAGGAGCTCAGTTTAGTGTTATAGGGTAAATAGTAACATCACTCAGAATGCATAGCCACAAAAGTTCTATAATAAGTAGACTCAATGTTACGTTTACTGCTGAAACAGAATGGCAAAAGAATCAGTGGTTTAATTAAGAACAAAAAGAGTAGAAAGAGTAAAAAAAAAAATTGGAATAAAAAAAAAAAAAAGTTATTACCATTGCCACATCTCAACAGCACCGTCACGATTACAAATTTTGAAGTGCAATATACTGCCGAAGTAAATTTAGACGATTATAACGATAATATTGAAACCAAACCATAACCAGAATTATCCCCCAAAAACTATCCTAAATGTACAAAATTGTTAAAAATATGAACTGCAATAAATACATAACAGAATGAGTCATAGTAAAATGAGTCGCAGAGGTTCGTAATTCAAAGTTTTCACTCAAATCTCATCGCAGTACCTAAAAATAACCCAAAATTTCCCACTAGGCCAGAAAGCAAAAGTCCCACGTTAAATATTGACCCCCGAAAATGATTGTTCCATCTGTCGATAAAGTATTCACGGTGACGGGCCAATATCTCAAGTCTGAACGAGTGCGGCAAAGAATATGAGGTAAGCGAACGGCGCTAAAAACAGATCAGTAAATTAAAGCCGCTGCCAGCTCCTCCTTATGGCGGAGCGTAAGTTACGGATGTCGAGTTATTCTACAAACCGTACAATGGCTGACACAGAGGACGCAGAGGAGTAAGGAAGTCGAGGGAAGCTGCAGCCAAGTGGCCATGTGCGCCTCGGTGCTGTTCCAGTCTGTTTGATTCATAATGGCGCTGATGGCAGTTGGAGGCAGGGGCCAGGAGGGGCGTCGTTGGCAGGGGTTGAAAAGAGGGAGTGAACAGCCCTGATTTGTAATGCCCCTTATGCAGCGCAGGTTACCGTGTCAGCACTGGGTCACTTTGACAATGGTCATCGACAAAGCTATCCAGCCTCTAGGAACAGCCTGCCACGAACCATACATCAGCTATAATGCGACTGTAGGTGTTCTGCGAAGAAAAAGAACAAGTGAAGTACTAGGTATTATGTCAGGCTTAAAAAAGGCAACCAGAAATGCGTGCTGCTGCCACTTGGGGGCACTGGCGTTCTTAAGAATGAATTACCTTTCTCATCTCAGACTGATATCTGCAGCTGTGGTAAAAGGTCTATACTGCTGCAAATTATATAATGTTATTCTTCCTTTTCATGCTAGGTGCCTTTATTTGCTGCTTTTTCCGTGTCGCAACTAAGACGACTAATATCTTGCTTCCTCAGGTTCAGTGCGGTTTAAGTAAGACGCAAGGCAGGCTGAAGCGTAGTTGATATATGGGACATGACAAAGGGAAAAGACAACACCAAATGTTCACTATTTTACATGAATGAAGAGCGGAGAGAACCAAGATTTTAACACACAACGTCGACACGGGTGAGCTGCCATACGTTCTGCTGCTCTACGACTGAGCCACGAGACAGCGCAGAAAGCGCGTTTGTCAGAGGTGTGTTCTTTTTAGGTTCTGGCAGCTGTCACTCTGAGGCATTCCCCCCAACAACCCATAAGCTCAACAAACACTCCGAAAAGAGGGAGCTTATAAAAAGTCGGATGTGTTGGATGTGCGAATGATGCTGACCTGTCTGTGAGTGTGTGTCAGTAGGTGCTGATACGTGCCCATTGCAATACAGTCTCTTCCTTTAGAAAAAATGACATGATAGGGCAAAGAATCACAATTTTTCTCTCAAACGTATCATTTTTGAAACACTGACTGAAGGACTCTCGAACCAAAAGTGCGCTGCTGTCAAAACTGCACCATAGGACAGGAGCAGGACGTGTGTTCAAGGTTTAGACCAAAGGTTTTGAGAAATTAGGTCAAGTATTTGGCAGCCTTGTTCAATTATTGGCATTTAGTCTTTCAATTCACCCAAGAATAGCCAACTGCTTTACAGTCGAAAGACCATCTTAAACTAAACAGTGAAAAATGCCAGCACTCCCCAGACGGGCGTATGTGGAGAATGTGTATCAGTCCAGACAGTGGCCACAACTACTGATAAGATGTACTTTAAAGAGGAAATAAAACAATTATAAGATGTACTTTAAGGAGGAAATAAAACAATTATTATTTAAATATACAAGCTCAGATGTGAACAGGTCAGATAATATTTATTCCGAAATAAAACAAATATAACATAAAATTCCCATGTCGACTCACCCTGATAAGTTGTTATATTGTCACTATTTATATTCTTTTAAGGTAAGTAACGTGCAACATGCAGTCATGAAACAAACTGATGACAAACCAGCTCATTTAGGTCTATTGAATATCCAGGTACTTGTTTTAGTACTATGACTACTACTACAACTACTACTACGACTACAACTGCTACAACTTCAATATTATTTCAACTGTTAACGAACCTGAACTCACCCACAGAATCAGAGACAAAACACTAATCATCTAGGCCTTAATAGTCATGAATGATTTTCAACTGACAAAATAATTACAAAATAATGACTGTTATTAGAGAGTATGCACCGTTAAGAATTATCATTATAGTGTCACCTGAGGGACCATCCCATAGTCACGCTAAATTATCCATCATGCACCCATCTGAATAAATGATGAAATGAAAATATGTACTGGTGCTGTGCTGTCAGCACCGAGCGAGGATAAACTGACAGGATTAAGTCAGTGCAGCAGCAGCACCAACAGCAGCAGCACCAACAGCAGGAGCCCCAACTGCAGCAGCTCCAACAGCACCGCCAACAGCAGCACCAACAGCAGCACCAACAGCAGGAGCCCCAACTGCAGCAGCTCTCACAGCACCGCCAACAGCAGCACCAACAGCAGCACCAACAGCAGGAGCCCGAACTGCAGCAGCTCTCACAGCACCGCCAACAGCAGCACCAACAGCAGCACCAACAGCAGGAGCCCCAACTGCAGCAGCTCTCACAGCACCGCCAACAGCAGCACCAACAGCAGCACCAACAGCAGGAGCCCCAACTGCAGCAGCTCTCACAGCACCGCCAACAGCAGCACCAACAGCAGCACCAACAGCAGGAGCACCACCAGCAGCAGCACCAACAGCAGCAGAACGAACTCCAACAGCAGCACCCACAGCAGCAGCAGAAAAAACAGCAAAAACATGATTCTGCCAATACCTAAATACATAGAGTTGGCATGTGACATTGCAGATACAAAAACATAGTTGAAATAAAGCCTCTACTCAACAGGCAACCCCACAACTCAACAGTATTGTAAATATTTAAATACATTGCAGGGCTCCAGACTAACAATTTGAGTTGGCTGCACTGCCCTGAGATTTTCATATGGGTGCACCAGGACATGATTTGGGTGCACCAAAACCCACAGCTTATTTAATCCATCGTAAAATATATTGTCCTTAAATAACTTCAACAATAAAAGGCTAAATAACTTAGTTACTTTTACCCAGATAGACAATTCATACTATACACTACACACTTATAAACTCTACACTACACACTTATTAACTCTACACTACACACTTAAGAAAAAAATAAAGGAAGTAATATTTCAATAATCACTAGTTGTATCTATTGAAAGTTGTTTATTTGATCAAATAACATTAACTTTAATTAATAAAAAGCTACTAAATAAATACTGGCTTCAAAAAGGAGTCAGAGTGAGAGGTCTGTGCTTTTAAGGATCTTTACAGTTCCCTATAGCACATGCAGAGAGAAACCTCTTACTTTCAATTTCAATAGTAGATCTTTGACATCTTTTGCTTACACTACACACTTATTACACTACACACTTATTAACTCTACACTACACACTTACTTAAGAAAAAAATAAAGGAAGTAATATTTCAATAATCACTAGTTGTATCTATTGAAAGTTGTTTATTTGATCAAATAACATTAACTTTAATTAATAAAAAGCTACTAAATAAATACTGGCTTCAAAAAGGAGTCAGAGTGAGAGGTCTGTGCTTTTAAGGATCTTTACAGTTCCCTATAGCACATGCAGAGAGAAACCTCTTACTTTCAATTTCAATAGTAGATCTTTGACATCTTTTGCTGTCTAGTTTTATTTTCTCTTTCACCTTGCGCGTCGGCAGCTTCATTTAAGTAACCAAACACAGTGTGGAGGATCTGCAGGTCTGACGCTTCTCTCTGAAAGGTAAATACTGTGCGTCTCATTCACAAATAGATGAAAAAAGCCAAACTTATGGGTCTGAGGTGCATATTAAGAGCTGTGCACATCGGCCTCGGCTCTGACTGGCTTTAGCGGTTTGGTCAGAGGCGAGAGAGAGGAAATTAAAGCCTTTTTTATTTGGTTGTCAATTAATCATTTAAATGTGTTCCATATCATTTAATCTACATTTATAATGAGGAGAGAGGACACATGAGAAGGATGTTTTCCAAGTCCTTGTCTGGATTACAATAGCTTGAAGTGTAGAGCATAGTCAGAAATATTCAGCAAATCAGAAATTCTCTATATTTTGAGAGAGAAGGAAGGACATTTGAGTGCACTGCAGTTGGTTAGGCTTGGTAGAAAAATGCTTACTCTGTATTTGTAACATCACATTTCTGCTGCTTTAAAATGGGAACAAATGATCTTTTCACTGTAGCCGTCCTCTGAGAATTGTGACTGAGAGACACAAGAGAGACACAAGCTCCCAAAATCTCAAATTTCAAGTATCCAACTCATTGCACATTATATACTCATACATTTGAAACACTTCCTCTGCAAAGGTAGATCTGTTGTCTCTTTTGTATTCAATTCTGCTACTGACTGGGAATAACTTTTTGAGAACCTTATACACTAATTGATACTATAACAAGTAACAAATGAGGATTCAACACATTTGAACAAGTACCAAAAAGATGGGACCTCGTGGTAATAATAAGGAAGCTATTTTGTGTCGACAAAGTGCTAAAAATATTGGCAGTAATGTGTTGTGACTTTGGTTTCTCAATCCTTAGTACACAGCCTCTCTCACACTCCACACGCCACACTGCACACACTGCACACACTGCACACACTGCACACACTGCACAGGGCTTTAGAATGGCTTTGATCAATAATTGATCAAGGGAATCTTCTAACTGTTCAAAGCGCGCAAAGAGTCTGCGGAGGAAACCACTTTGGCTTCTCTCAGTTCCACGCACAGCGGCACCCCATGAACCAGTCGCAGCTCCAGCCACTTCTGAACAACCACCAAACAAACCATAGTAACAATTGGGTGGTATGTCAGACAACTCCCAAGACCAGACAAGTCACTGACAAGGACAAGGACAACTGTTCCTCACCCAGACAATGATTCCCAACACTGAATCATATCGTTTTTGTGTTTTGTTTTTGTGTTGTGTTTTTTGTTGGCGTCAAAACTAAGCCAAATCATGATAATAATGCATTCGTCTTATATTGTGATTTTCCCGATGGCGTTTTACAATGTTGTGCATTATTCATTCACTCCATAGTCAGTGGTGGAAAGCCATTATTGTAGCCACAGCTGCCCTGGGGTAGACAGACAAAAGTGAGGCTGATGAGTCTGCGTCATCTTATTGAAAACACAGACAGGTGAACTTCAGGCAGAGAGCTGGGTGTCAGGATCACTACAGCTTTTATTTCGTGTTGATAGGACCAATAATATCCTGTACAAATACATTATATTATATTATTAAGCCCAAAAGCCTGCGTGCGCTGCTGCTATCGGCAGCATGTAATTATAGCCCCACGGAGAAAGCATTTTGTTCACACAACCATACGACCATGTGGCCAAACGTCCTTGTAAAAGCCTGATCTTGTCAGACCTCAGAAGCTAAGCAAGGCCGAGCCTGGTTAGTCCTTGGATGGGAGACCGCAGGGAAAACCAGGTGCCACAGTGGGACACCAGTGGCAGAAACTGATGTTATGTCTTTAGGCAAGGCACTTCACGCACATTGCCTAGTATGAAAGTGGTGTGTGTGAGTGTTGGTGGTCGGAGGGGCCGATGGCAGCTCGCTTCCAATCAGTTTACCCCAGGGCAGCTGTGGCTACAATAGTAGCTTACCACCACCGAGTGTGGAGCGAATGAATAATGCACAAAATTGTAAAGTGATTTTAAGCGTCTGAAAAAGCGATATATAAGACGAAATATTATTTATTATTATTATTGTTGTTGTAATAATTATTATTGTTATTATAATAATTATTATTATTATCATTATTATTATCATTAGTAGTAGTAGTTGTAGTTTTATACTAGTCAATATTTGAGAACTATTGCACCGCTTGACCATTGACTGGTCCCACACAACATACACAATAACTAAAGCCACCTCTAATCCACTTCTAACCCGCTGCTGTTAATCCTACAAAACAAAGCCATAACAACGATATCTTGACATTAACTAAAGCTCTAGGACCTGCCAAGTGACATACGTCCGATGGCAGACAGCTCAGGCCAAGGTAACATGTCACCTACTGGGCTCTCAAATGTCTGGAGATCTGAGATCTGAAAATGCCACGGCCTCCGGGTTCAAGCGCTTCCTGATGGGCAATTTTGCTTGAGAAATCTGTCCTGGGTCCAATGGCTTCGGCCCCACTTGACGCCTCTATTTTGTGGCCCATGAAAAGGACATGTCAGCCTGTCTCGTGTGGTGATTGTCCTCTGCTGGATGTGCACGGATGCAGAAGTGATGCGTCGCTTGAGGAATAAGTGAAATGCCTCTGATGTATGTCATGCCTGTCACACCCTTCCGTCCTGATTGGGGACAAATTCATTTGAGATATTTAATGGTGCGTTCAAGAAGAGTGGAATTAGTTTGGGTGTTTCATTGCCAGTCTAAGTGTTTTTTTTTAGTGTTGTTCTGATACCAGTTTTTTTTTTTAATCCAATCCAATACCAATACTTGGCCTTAGTAGTGTACTTGTGGATACCGATACCAGTCCGTCGTGTTAGCGCTTTTGTCATGTTAGCGCTGTTGTCAAGCTGCACTCTCCATAGTTATTTTAGCAAGTTCAGCGTCCACTCCAAAGGCTAAAAGAAGATGTAATACAAATGGCTTTTCTGTCATTATTGGCAAGTGTCTCCAGAGCATCTACAGTTTGCATTTAACCTGCTCTGGACGTTAGCGTTCACTTATTTTCAAGACACCATTTGCTGATCAATCCCTGTTTTCACCACCACCGGCCCACTGATCTGTTTTCTTAATCGGTGATACATGTAGGATTCGGCAGCGTCATGTAGTCATGTTTGTACAAATGAAAAAAAATCCACTACTCGCTAGCATGACCTGTAGCTATCCATAAGAGCGGCCGACAGCTACACGGCTTTTTGTTGTGATGACGTTTACGGTGACGACACTGGGCACCTCAGTTTTCTAACGTAAAAGTCAGTGGATTTATTTCTTTTATTAAGTCGTTTTAGCTGAATATTGAAATTTAAAATGTGCAAATTATAACATAATGATCCATGGGTGTCATAGATTATAACTATACAGCAGATACAAGCACAAAAGGTCTTCTTTAAAATTGTCTGAAAAAGCTGGAAAAGTTCATTTCAATCTGTCTATCAATTTATCATCATTAGTTTTCTAATTTCTCACCTCAATGTGTTCTTAAGCACATTTGAAAACTTTCTGTGGGCAGTTACTTTGGGGATCACGCCTCTGCTAACAGCAGCTAAATGTGCTAAGTATGTTATTTACTAGATTATTTTCTATATTAGAGCAGAGTAACCAAACCAAACAAAGCACCAGAGCCGCAAATCATCTGCAGACTTTACCAAAAGGCTATTTCTTTTTGGCAAGTCTTTTACTCTTCAAAGTTATGGCTGGACAGAGAATACATTTTACAAAGAAGTCATGTAGCAGCAAAAGAAGCATAAAACCTGTTTTATGATTTTACTGTTAAAATTTTATAGAGCCTTCTCAGTTTTTGTCACTGAACACGACTTGAACGTCAAAGTCGTTTGTGGGAGGCAGAAGCGGAGCTAAGGGACAAAGTGGGACATGCTTCATGTGTTTCAATCAAGATCCCATGATTTTTTACTACTGAAACTGTCCCAAACCCCAGTGCGCTACTTGTGCAACCATGCCAATTTTATTGTAGTCTTTGAGTATTTATAACCAATTGACTAAAATCCTCTGAAGATAATTCATTCAAAAGAGTCTCCACGCTCACATGATGTTGCAACAGCAGAGTCCTGTCATAGTCTGACTTACATGGCCTCTTAAACTGTTAAGAACTGTGCCACCGGAAAAATTGAGCTGAAAAAAAATGGAACCACTGTGAATAAAAATAAAAGCCTGAAAGTCTAACAGGTCACCTTGTAACCTTCAACAGATTTCTAAACATTCCTCTGGTCTTTTCTCTGTTCAATTCCAGCGACACAAGAAAAAGGAAATGGGGAACAGATTAGGAAGAAGAAATTGGAAAGAGGAATAGTGCAGCTTCACAGTCTAGGAGCTGTTTATTTTGTCTGCGGGCGACTCTGTGTGTTTGAACAAGTGTGAGTGTGTGTTTGTTAGTGTGGAGGGGTCATGCTTTTGTGTTTACTGCGGAGGCTTGTACGGGTACCAGGTGTGCTATCGCGGCCAGAGCACGAGACAATAGTTGAGCGAGCGAGTGTGGGCCAAGAGAGCTGCACGGACTGAAGGAGAGACGGGGAGCGGGCAGAGAAGTGAATGAAAAATTCATATGGCTACAGGTCCCAAAAGCCCTTCTGTCTTTGCCAGGAGTCTTCAAGCTTCAAACCGCTGGGCAGTGGTGAGGGGACTGTGCCAAAGAGCGCAGCAGAGGCACACATAGAAATGAAAGGGGAAGAATCAGTAACGTTACATACGAGACACATGTTTTCACAAAGCCCTTGCACAGATTAAGCAATGCAACCTGTGTATTACAGAGACATTATTTATTATTTACCCACAATTAAATGCCCCCTGTCCTAATGCACGCACAATTCTCTAGGGTGTTACCAAAGCAAAGACTTGCACAAGAGTTTGTCAGAGCAAAAGCAAAGAAATCATCAGGACATCAGTCTAGTTAATCTGTACTGTTCTGTATTCACTGTAAAAATGTGCACGGAATGATCTTTAATATTTGTACGGACTGTAGGAAACAATGTATTGGAAATGGTGACATTTTATCGTGTTTACTGCTAATGTTAACGATGAACTAGGTTAGTCTTATAATGTAATTGTAATGAAATGAGTATTTTTAATGTGTTCACCTGCCCAGGGACTGCAGAAAGCTGTGAAAGCAGAGCTAAATATGGTACAATTATTTTTTTCTTTTGTAAGATTAATGAATTTGTACACGGTCCCTGACAAATTAAAAACGAAAGAAAGAAATTGTATATTGGATAGCATTAGTCAGGAGCCATTACTGATGTTTGTTTAGTTAACTGGGGTGAAATGTGATCTGTTTAACACGAATCCTATGCGGCACAAAGCAATCCTGTATACAAGCTGGTTCTATATCCATTACTAAATAGTGTTGAAACATGGTTTAATGCAAATGAGTCCAAATGAGAAGCATACAACAGACAAATATACCAACGCGGGCATACGAAATAAATGAAATGATAAGGATCCTTGCAATTACAAAGACAACATCTTGATGCATAGCCACGAAACAGTCCTGAGCTGACAGAAGACAGGGAGAAGATGCCTCGTGTTAGTCAGTACTGCAGCGTTGCCATAGCCACCGCTGCATCCTCTAGATCTTCAGAATGCGCGCAGATACGGGGGTAGAACTTTAACCACTCTACCTCTGCCTCCCATGTCTGTGAAAGTGGGTCAGCCAAAACACACAAACGCACACACAAACGCACACACTCACAACTTGTCACACAAAGGAGCGTCACTTTCGGGGCTGGCTCGAGCTCGATCACGGATTTGGAGAGACAGGGTCCTGAAACGGAGCTGTCTCCTGGGGGCACCTGAGAAAGAGCACAAAGACTAACATGATGTGTTTGACAGGGATTGTCTAATGCCTCAGAGCAGTACATCAGCAGCATTTAATCAGGCAAGTCAACACAGGCTGCGGAATATTCATTTGACGGCAATGGATTACAGTGGATGGCAGAAGTATTGCCGCAAAAGGGTTTAGGAAATCATGTTTAGAAAATTGAACCACTTCAGTGAGGCTTATAAAGCAGCTGTGTCTGGATTCATGTATGAATAATTGCATTCCATTACTCAAGGATCTTTTTTGGTTCTTTCCTATCCCAGGCTGCCCATTCTAATCACATGCATGTTAGTCTGCAGAGAGGAGTAGTTCTGTTTCCAAACTGTAGACTGAATAAAGAAGTGAACTAAGTGAGTGTGACGTCACCCATAGTGTTTGGCTCCAGTAAAATGACGCTCATCGAGGCTAACGGTTACAGGGGGAATTTGGAGGAGTAGTTCTGTTTCCAAACTGTAGACTGAATAAAGAAGTGAACTAAGTGAGTGTGACGTCACCCATAGTGTTTGGCTCCAGTAAAATGACGCTCATCGAGGCTAACGGTTACAGGGGCGAATTTGGAGTATCATAGCAACCAAAGAGCCAATCCGGAGCGAGGCTGTTGAAGGTAACGCCTCTTCCCGCCCGCACCGCTGGTTTAGCAGGGAGCGGGTGCTTAGCAATGCTGTCAATCAAACCTGTTGCTAACAATAGGGGGAGCGATCTTGGAGAAAGAAGGCACCTGATTTGTCTGTTATTAATGTTCATATCTTGATTTATGGACAAAATGGCAAAGTAAAAACACCAAGATCATGTAGAGCGGGTCAATATGAACATTTTAAGACCAAAATGATGAGGCTCACTGCAGCAGTTACAGAGAGAGGGGTGATTTTTTCAATGTAAAGTGAATTGGAGCCAGAGTCGATGGAGCCAGAAGAGCGGACATGATCACTTCTTATTTGAAACGCGGTGACTAGCAGGTTAGCTATGTCCATTTATATATACGGTCTATGCTCCAATCACATCCAGGAGCACTGATATTAGAAAAAAAGACAGAAGTATGAGTTGCTAAACTAATTCGAGTTTGCCCCAAATAACAGGACGTTTTGTAGTTTACAGTTGACACTCTTATCTAAATGATTGCAGTCTTTGTGATTTAAGAATTGCACTTACTCAAACTGCGATATATTGTGCAGCCCTAACGAGGCCTGTCACGATAACACATTATGAATACTACTATAAATGACAGTATTGAAGCCAAAGCACACAACAGAATTATCTCCCAGAACGTATTCTAAATGTACAATATTGTTAAAAATATGAGCTGCAATAAAGAAATGACAGAACACAACACTTAAGTAGTTAGTTTGATTTACAAACATCTATGACTCATTATAGCTACAAACTTCTACAGCTCAAATCTCATCAGAATGCAGAAAATGAACAAGAACTGTCAAGTAGAAAGAAAAAGCACCTACGATAAATATTAACTCCAAAAAATGATTGTTCCATCTCTCATGTATTGAACAATAAGTCAATATAGTATTCATCATAACAGGCATAGCCCTAACGTCGCTCTCCTTCACCATATGTCCAAAGACTTATATTTTTTACAGCAGTATCAGTGTGAGAAAGTGAGAACCTCCCCCTGTGACCGCAGCAGTGACTTCCCAACCCCCATTTTAAGTGCTGGTGTGGATGGCACGCAGTCACTTCATCACCAAAAGTGCACACATCCATCTGGTGCACCTACGCCGGTTTACTGTCATGGTCAGGATGGTCGTTTCTGCCTTGGAGAGGAATCAGGCCCTGGAGAGCGGAGAGGGGTAAGGGCCATTTACCAACAGTATAAGACATATGGAACATAAACACATAACTACTGACTTGTGCACACGCAAACACTCCGACCATTTACCCACATGCCACTAGTGTGGTGAGTGATGGCAGGGGACCCAGATGTCAAGGAAAATATCCTGTATACCACGAGTCCCTGGTTGGTTTTAGACTTAATTTGCATAGACTGCTAATCCAAGCACTCCCAATGTGATACTAACAATAGTGCACAAAATGCCTAAAACGAATGTTATGGCTCCACATTTGACCTTAAAAATATATCTGAGTTTGGTCTGTACATTTGAATGATATAATTTTACCAGATATTACATTTTAAAGTGTATTTTGTTTATTTTCTAGTTCACTGACAGGTTTAACACCTAAAATAAAACTTCTAAAAATTCTTTTGTATCTACCATTGTCTGCGTTTCATGTTCTCTTTTAACCGCACACGCCCACACGCACGCACACACTTTTTTATTTTTGGAAAGAGCATTTGCCATCATCATTACATCCAACATAACTTCACTTTGCTTGCAGTTTCACACACACAGATTTTTCCCCTCATCATCTTCAACGCCGTTCCTGGATTTTCTTTTAAAACTCCTCCAAAGGAACTGCATGTTCTCTGTGTTCTTCCAGCGGTGCCCATGTGTCTCGGGTGATGCGATGAGCGAGTGACAGGAGCGGAGCAGCGCCGATCTGAGTCATGGTCTCCGGGGAGCAAGCGCCGTGATCAAGTGGCCCTCTGGGAGAGCAGCCGAAGCCTTACCTAAACAGCCTCCTTCTAATTCTCAGTCATCTCCTTTACCACTCACTAACCCGGCTTCATAAATTCATGCCCCCGCTCCCCACAGACCCATACTATACTGAAGCACGTCAAAGAGTAAAAGTTATCGGGGACTATTAGCCCGTGTCACTGTGAAAGATATGTGTGGATTTAGCACATGGTTATATAGGGCACATGAGAAGAGGTTATGTGGATCATACAGGGCCAGGCGTTTTGTCTATCATCAGTTGCAAACAATGAAGTACAAGCGGGTCTTTTCTTCAGACAGGCCATCAATGGACCTTTTGGTGGATGAGCGTAAAAGAGGACCATTACTGCATGGTCGTACAGGGCGGAAACAAAAAATACATAATTAAAGTACCTGATTTTCACACTGTGGAAGGAGGTACCGTATTTTCAGGACTATACGTCGCTCCGGAGTATAAGTCGCACCAGCGAAAAAATACATAATAATGAAGAAAAAAACATATATAAGTCGCACTGGACTATAAGTCACATTTTTGGGGAAATTTATTCTACAAAATCCGACACCAAGAACAGACATTTTATCTTTAAAGGCAAGTTATAATAATAAGAATAAAATAGAGAACAACAGGCTGAACAGCAGTACAACACGCTAACGTAACACACAGACAACAAACTGAACACGTGTCTGGTATGTTTACATAAGATATTAACAGTTAATCAGATCACTAAGCTAACGTAACATATGCCGGCGTGTCCACAAACACAGACACGAGAGTTCTTTTCACTGATGTTTACTGTGGTCTTACGTCTTCATCACAGTTCACGCCGCAGAAGTAGCAAACACATAAATATAACATAAGCTCTGGCTCATATCACATATACACACAAAACTGCATATGAACTCACGGAAAATATACATACTGAACCACTTTGGCCTGCAGTAAACAAACCGGTGAACCGAAAAATGTATATTTTACATCTCAATTGTTTCTTAAATAGCGCTCTGTCAGGTAAGACTTAGCATTAGCGTAAAAAAAAAAGGCTGAACCGGAAAACAGGAAGTAGTTTTCATGACTTTAAACTACACTTATGATAAACTAAACATTTACAATATTGTTCCAAATGAAAAAATTATCGCCTTTATGGTGTTATAAATGAATTGGAAGTAAATAAGGGGAAATTAAATATGAAATGTATAAAAGAAAACGAGAAGTAAATTTTCTTACAGGTATTACAACCACACCAACGCCATTTAGTGGTCAAACAAGTGAACTGCAACAGATATAACTCAACTGTTAACATAACATACGTGAAGCACAGACAGCGAACTGAATACGTGTCTGGTATGTTAACGTAAGATATTAACAGTTAAGATAAATAATAAGATAAATAAAGCATAAAAAACAAGCTAACAAGTTTACTCTCGATCTCACTCCAAATCACTAAATCCTTTGAATTCTTCATCTTCCGTGTCGCTTCTGAACAACTCCGTCTGCTCTGGAAGTAGATGAAGCACCGCTTCCCGTGGCTGTCATACTGGTACAAGTCTAGAGCGCCCTCGCATGGTTGTCAGTGTGACAATAACGAAGATGTGAAATTATATATTTTAATAATTTCACATATAAGTCGCATCTGAGTATAAGTCACACCCCTGGCCGAACTATGAAAAAAGAGCGACTTATAGTCTGGAAAATATGGTGTTTCAGTTCCAAGCTCTCACAAACCCTTTAGCACATTGTTAATATCACACACATTCATTTCAAGGCGTGGATTTAGAACAGCTTTCTTCAGACAGCAAAGTGAAACTAGGTGGACCACCCAAGCACAGCCAATCAGAGTGCGGCATCGACTTATGGGCTGTAAAGAAATAAAAATACTTTATTAGCTACAGACATTGGGCAGCGGTCTCATTTTGTCACAAAGTGCTGCTTTTACAAAATACACAAATGTACCAATTCCCAAAAGAAGTGCATTTAAGGTTATTTAATGGTCACTAATTCATGTATACTGTTAAATCTAAGTACGTTCTATATTAGAGTATCTGTCAAAGAGCTGTGAATTCAATAAAAAAGACTTAACTGATTTAACTGATCTCAAAATCTCTTTCCCGTCTATAAGGCTTGTGTCCTGAGGTCTTCCGCTCTGTTGTATCTCTACCCCTGTGGCTATACTCATGCCATTGTAGCTCATGTGCTATACTTTTTCTTCTTTCTTTGTGAACTTTGCCCTCGTTTCCTCAGCTCCTGCCGCTCTCTTGAACCCCTTTGGACCACAGTGGCCATAACCAGGTCCAAAAGCCTGCAGCATCACAAGCAGGCACCGCCACAGCAGCTGGGCACGACACATGTTCACCCAAAACCCTCCTTGCTTCATTTCCTCCTCCTCAAACTTTACTTGACTTTTTGTCATTGCAGTCGCCACACTCTATGGGCACATACGGTCCACTCCAAATAGGTGACTCCCCCGTGGGCCCAGTTTTACACCCTTCACTTCTTCTTCATGTGCGTTTCTCCTTCAGCTCATATACGGTTGGCAAAACCTTGTTGTGAGTGACAAGCCTCGACATCTCAGCAGGTGTGACAGAAGAGTTTAGGAGGATGAAGTCAATTCTTAAAAAGCTCTTACATGCTAGAAAATGATATAAAATACCACTGGCAGTTCCCAGATAAGAATCAGAAGAATCATTTAGTCATGATTCAGAATCATTTCCATTTGCGATTCCAAAGTACCTCAGCTGGTTTCAGGTATTTTCTGAGAGAAAATATGTAAACCCATGTTATTCTCATGAGGCTAGTTATGATTTTGTGTTCCATGGAGTGTGTTGATTATTCTGGTATTAAATTTGGTATGAAGCATTTACCTCAGTGTAGCATCTGACAAAATGTTACCATAGAGACATTACAAATATAGAAACTCAATAACCAGTGGGCAGGTGCACAGATAGAGCTCAGGTGGTGCTCAAGGACCTGCCCATTAGCCTGAAGTGTCCTCCTTGTCAAAATATTTTAGGTTTAATATTTGCCCCATGAAGACACCAGATGTGTAAATGTTGTTTTATAGTTCAGTTCTACTCCACCTAAGATTTTAGCACTTTTTTTTTTTTTTTTTTGGACACCCAGATCCATAATCACTGTAGTTTCAATGGTACAAGTATTTCTCGGTAAAGATTAGTTGAATTCTAGGTCTAGGGGTGTGGACAAAAGTTTAAAGACTGTTGTCTGGAGAGTCCACAGTCCAGTGTGATTCTGCAGCTCACAGACAGGGAGCGCTCAGGGCACTGGAGCTCAGGGAACGAGCGGAGGGTGGGGCTCCACAGGGAACCACTCACACAAGTGATCAGCATTTGTAAAATGGGAGTTAAAGAATTGACTGTTTTGAAGTTTGGAGAGAAGTAGGATAAAAACATAAAACTATATCCCACGGTTCTGTAACAGAGCTAAGAAATAGGATTCCTTCACCTAAAACACCCCAGATTACAGGAAATTACATTTGTTTTATTTAAGATTTCCCGGAGAAGAGCCCCCAGGCCCCCCTCTCATTTTCTCCCTCATTTTGGTCCCTCAGTTCATATATACCTACCTACTGCTAAACCTCAGCAGGCGCACACCTAAAAGTTCTAAATGAGCAAAGTTAAATTTGTTCATTTTTAAACTGTAAATTGAAACTGATATCTGGAACCCTCCTCCGATATTGCCACTATATTATCCATTCCTTTTTGTTAATTTTGACTTTATGAAAAGACAAATGAACACATATGTTAGGGAGCACATTCTAAAAAAAAAGCTGGTTGATAAAGCTGATAAAATCTTGACAGATGGCCCGATGATAACTCTGATTAGTCATGTTGATGGAACAGAACTAAGGATTTAAAAACTGCATTGCTGAAATAAGATGGACTTATGGCTCATCTCTCTTCATACCAGCTGCGTGCTCATTATAACCAGGACGAAATCATGTTTTATACCACAACTTTTAGTCTTCATCCTACTGCAACTATTCTTGTGAGTTTGGTTCAAAAACCAAGTCTCTGCAGACAAATGACTGGCCACATACTTTAGCCAAAGAAGCATATCTAATAAGCAGATACTTTTTGCAAATTTCAGAGCTGTGTCTTCAAATATCAATAGTTTGAACACCCTGAGGTGTGCAGAAATGAAATTTATCAGGCCTAAAGCTTGCGTCAATATCTCCCAACATTGGTCCCTGACTCCAGCAGTTTGTTCCATTACCATTGCCGCGGCTTTATCTCAAATATGCCTTTTCCAGCCCATTATGCTCACTTTAGAGTCCTATAAGGTCATTAATCCCAATCACTGTGTTCATTTTCACACATGCCAGACCATTATTCTTCACGTGGCATATCTTTTTACCCCTCCTGTAACGCAATCACATGCACAGACACAAACGCTTCTACTTAGTCATTCTGTTTGTGCCTCTGTGTGCGTACAGACAGACATAAAGGGCTGCGAGAGGGAATCACAAGACGATAATGATCAGAAGATATCTCACCAAATATAGGCTTATGGGCTTCAAATCTGTCCTTGATGACAGCCAACATCAATGGAGTGGATTTGGTTTTTGAAGCACAAGCAGAAATGATTTGCCTTATCCACAACATTTGCTCTGTTTTTAAAAGCTTCTCGGCCCTCCAAACACAATATAATCTTTACATCCCAAAGATTACTGGAGCTTGTGGATGTTGTGTAAAATGTGTTAAATTGCTCTGTTTGACAAAAACGTCAATATAAAATTGTTTTCTTCAAGTGGACAATGGATAAATGGCCTAATTAGACCGGCTTGGTAGACTCACACATTGTCAGTCACAGTACAACACATGTATGTTTTTCTTTACGTTTACTACTTTCTACATTTTAGGTACACGCAGAAGACATCAAATGTATGAAGCAAGATATATTCCTCAAATTACCCACCCTTTGCTTTGTCAACAGCGCTGTAAACCCTTGGCCTTCTCTCAATGAGATTCATGATGAAGTCACCCGAAAGGGCATTCAATTCATGGAGCGCGATGTCAGGGTCAAGGAATGTCAACCGTCAAAAGCAGTGATAAAAGTAAAGGGTGACTGTTTTCAAAATCTAAAATCTGAAACAAGTTACACATTATTTTGAAGGTTTTTTTGTTGTTTACTACGCTCCATATGTGTTCATTCGTAGTTTTAATGTCTCCAGAGAGAATCTACAATGTAAATAATCATGGCTGGTAGTTTATGTGTCAGTGAGAATTTCTTACAGCTGTTGTTAGAAAATGAGATCAAAGAAATGAGTTTGGTAAACCATGTGCAGTGATGTACAGGACACCGACTGCACATTTTGTGAAGTGGTCCCAAGCAAATGGTCTTTTCTAAATGTGGACAAGACCAAGGAACTGATGACTGACTAGAAAGACAACGGTAATACTGTGTACAAGACGGGCATGAGGAGACTGTCAGGTCTTTCAATGTAGGGAGCAAGTTTCTAGAGCTCTTCTTTCAGTCTGTGGTGGCCAGCGCCCCCTGTGCTGTGCTCAGGGACGAAGGGACATCAGTCAAACTGTTCTGTAAAGCTGGTCATGTGATTGGCTGCATCCACTCCACTGGACAACAGACGGGGCAGAGGAGCTCATTCTCCAACAGGCCCCACAATCAATGACTTTTATTTAACTACCTGTTTTGAATGTTTGTCTTTGACAAATAGTTAAATTGTGAATTTGAAAAACAATTCATGACTAATATCTTAACTCATCTAATTGAGTTTGTGTTTTATTCAGTTTGTGGGTTATAGCTCTATCATACAGGCCAAATATTATTATTTATATAATAAAACATTATTTTTATTTGTTGTTTTAGGCTATGACACAAAAAGAAAATAAAAAAAAACTATTTTGATTGTGCCACTGCACAGCTTAGTATTCACCCATGGCCACATTGTTGAGAGGGAAAAGTCCTGCAGTGGGTCGAGAGCAGAAACATAATAGAAAAACTCATTTGAAAGGAACTCAGGAGCTGGAGCGCATTAAGCCCAGCCGCAGGCCTGAATGAAAGATCATGTCCAAGTTATACTTGTGTTTTTTACTTTTTTGTGTTACAGGCAAAAAAGGAAATGGAATGAGACAAAATAGTGAATAATGGCTGCTGACTAAACAACTGTAATAGATTTACTTTAGTGTGTAATCTGCTATTGTGTGTCATAATCTGTGAAATGAACCAACATGTGGCCAAAGTAGAAATGTTTAGCAGCACAACATAACTATACAATGAGTACTCCACATTAACTGCACCCCTCTCTACAGGCTGCATGTTGCAAAAATTTATCATAAAACTCAAAATAACAAAGTATTTCTAATAAGCTCTCCCATTGTTGATCAAGAGACAAACCAATCAAAGTGATACGGCAGATTCATATTGCAACTGTGTGCAATGTGTGTGTCAAGGGACACGATGGCAGGATTTCAACCAGGAAAACTTTGGTCAGAGAGAAAACTGTCACCCCACAAAAGTATAATAGTTTCACAGCGACTACACAGACAAGTTGGAAACAATACAGTTTGTGATTTTGATTACAATAAAAATGCTCATAAATATGTTTGTTAAATAATAAAAATGTAAATGAATAACAACACTGCAACAAGCATCAAAATGTGAAATCTTAAAAATGCAGCCGAGACTCAAAGATCATGATCCTGTTTTTACCAGACGCTCCCTGGTGTGAACGTGTTTCTTCCAAAGCCGCAGTCAGGGGAACACTGCCTCTAATTCCACCTGGGGTCTTAACCTCCTTTTCTTTCTGCACTGCGTGTTTCTGACTTGAGCTTCTAACAGGCTCCAGTTTAGCCCATTTTCTTTCATTTTGTTGAGGTCAGACAGGAAGAACACCTGTGGGATTCACCTTTTGAGGTACTTTCTCATTCTTTACTTCCCTTTGTTCGCTTTCATCTCTTCGGCCAAGGACAAAGATCTTTTAGGCACTGATTCAGTCCCTCTACAGTATCCCTTCTGTGGTCTCAGGTCTCAAACTGAATTGACAAGCAGTAATTGACAGAATGGATATTTTGCACAGGTCCATTAGGATCCATTACTGCATTCATGATGCTCCATACCTGGGCACTTCCTTATGCTTCCCAAATGTCATCTGGGGCTCTGAATAAAACATCATCTGTCTCTCAGTCATGGCGGATTTACCTTGGCGTGAACTCTGCAGTGTCAATTTCCCCTGACACATGAGCCTGCAGAGTGACTGACCCATCCACTGACTTATGGAATACATTCAATCATGGTGGCATTATGGCAACAACAAGTTTTTGAATGGACTATTCCATGTGGCATTTTAGGTAATGCTTGGGGGAAGTCCAATGGTCCTTTATATTGTGGACCATAGAATACTAATACAATACTGTTAGTCCAGTCTTATGTAACCCCAAACAAACCACACTCTGTGAATAAGACTTGTTAATGCACACACTCATTCTGTTTAGTATGCATTCCACTATTTATTGGATCCCCATTTTGATGGAAGATTGCATCGACAAGTCACGGCTTAAGGACTTAATCCGGGAATAGAGCGTCACACCAATGAAGGGTAATTTAAGACTTGGGGAAAGTTCGCTGCCAAATGCGTTCCTGACGACTATCTGGGAGTCCGGAGAGAGAGAGGGAGTCCACAAAATATCAAATACAGCTGCCTGCTTCAATTCTCCTCCCCCAAATCTCATTCTGAGCTACTAGTCGTAGATGTCTCAAGTCTAAACTGATAAGTTGCCAGACCTGAAGTGTCTTTTAGAAGGTGTTTCTGGGGAATTGAATTTCAATCGTGCGGGCGGTAAATGAGGAGATTTATGTGGCTGTGCGTGGGAAAAGTGTATAACAAGACAGCAGCAGCAGCTGTTCACACCCGCACAAAGAAAGCATTAGAGCTTTGACCCACTTCAAGATAGTCTACAATATGACCCCATCGCTAATGCTAGTATAATGAGCATTGTCAGCTTTATTCTCTGTCACTCTCACAGCATTTGCTCTTCTTAAGAACTCTTCCAGTGGATATGTGTGCCTTTGTTGTCAGGAATTTATCAGAATGAATACAGTAGAAGACAGAAATTATTTAACTCTCCTTGTAGCTTTATTCCCATTTCCCATCCCTGCTGCTCCTGCTCCAGCCTCTGATGTCAGACTGATCGAGCTTGGAGCACAGACACTCGCCGTCAGGTCACCACTAATGGAATCAACATGGCTGACGGATAAACTCAAAGAAAATAAGTTGTCAGAGGTGTGGGCCTTTCATCAAGCTCCATCACGTGTGACCCAGCCCTGACCCCTCCCCTCTGAGCACTGCAACTCTTTTATCTTCACTCTGACAAAATCCCATTTCAACTTTTTTATTTCTATACTAGAAGGCATCAAAACTGGGTTACCAATTAAGGGAACCATAAGACGTTTTTGAACAAATGAACACACGTAAACATTTCTTATAATTTTTTACAACATAATAAACGGTCAAGGAGGAGGAGAACCAACATCGTACAGTGGTAACAATAATCTCTAAATAGCAAGTGATTATGGCGTGGTGTCATGATTGGGTAAAATTTTCAACCAATAATGAGTAAAAATGCAAGTTTAAGTTGAGGAATGAGTAAAAACTAAAGTAAAAAAGTGCTTTTGGCCAGCAACAAATGAAACTTGCCACATGTTAGCCAAACAGATGTAGGACATGCCATTGGAAACATGGTCAGGGCAGTGAGGGATGATTGCTGTGCACCTTGAATATAACAAAGAAGACTTTTGTATACAATGTCTGTGACATGTTAGCCAAACAGATGTAGGACATGCCATTGGAAACATGGTCAGGGCAGTGAGGGATGATTGCTGTGCACCTTGAATATAACAAAGAAAAAAAAAAAGAACAAAAAAAACCCACCAAAAAAAACTTTTGTATACAATGTCTGTGGCTACTTTTGTTGTACTTTTACTAGACAAAGCAAAAGTGGAGAAGCTCTGACGCACAGCACTAAGTCACTCAAGTTGTTACTCACACATCAATCTTTCTGAAGAATATTTCCCCTTGTTTCCACTGAAAATGCTTCCAACAGGCTGGTCGTGACATCATTCTCGAGAGTTATTTTACCTGTCAGAGATAATGCCAGTGGCTCAGAAAAATAAAACCTTTGGTGGTTTGCTTGAGACATGTCTGAAGTGGGAGTTTGAAAGATGATAAGACACACATAACTAAGCATTAGCAGCACCATGACTGGGCTAAAATACATAACAAGTTTAAATATATTAACATACTCACTACTGAGTCAGCATCAAGGTCAAGGAAAATGGTTCAATGTGCACTGCAGTTATTTAGTAAATATCCAGCTATAGGGGCCTTTGTATGGAGATTGGACAAACAATTTCCACAATGCGAGACAGGGTCAAATAAAGGCTATTTTATTATATTACCAGTTACGCTCACCAACGCACGACAATTAACATCAAAAGCTAAAAGGAAAGAGAACTCCTTGAAAAATCAAACAGAAATGCATTCATTCATGTCCTGAGCACATATGCCCTGCACAGCATTTTAATATCCATTGTCCAGTCCAATGACAACTGTAACTTATGCAATAAATGAAGGCAATAACTGTTTTAGCAATTAATGCCAATGCACTGGGGCGACAGTGGTTTGTCCACTGATCTGAAGGTTGGCGGTTCGAATACTTGACGTAAACATCATTGGTGGTCAGACCCATTGACCCACAGATTGGTGGTGCGATTCCAGCTCCCACAGATGAATGCTGTTGTTGTGTCCTTGGGCAAGACACTTAAACCCACCTCGCCCCTAGTGTCTGCGTACACCGGTGTATGAATGTGTGTGTGAATGGGTGAGCGGTTCCTTGATGTAAAGGTCTTTGAGAGCCTTGAAAATGGAAAAGTCCTATATAAAAATGTGACCATTTACCATTTAGGATATGCGACAAACACAGCGTAAGAAAGAAGACAATTCTTGAGAGCTTAAAAATAGAATTCACTGCTAATCATATTTTTGCTACAGCAACGTAACCTCATACTGTGGTCAATAAAGATGCTTTATTGATGTGAATTGATTAATCCAGTCCAGTGTTTAAATCATGCTGCACATAACAGCAGTATCACAGCAACATGAAAGTAACAGCTGTAAAAGTCAGCAGAAATACATTAAGCCAGGGCTAACTTAAAAGCAACATATTTATCAAGTTAGAAGAGATTTCAACATCAATGTGATTACCAGCAGTTGTCTAAATCTAGGTCAAAGACTTTGCATATTATAATGATTCTCCTTACGCAGTACTTTAGAGGTTCACTAGGAGCCACTGGTGATCCATGCAGAAAAATTGTGTTTTGGGGGCATGCAAGGAGGTAAATGTGCTCAGTGCATTAGAGCAGCCACACTATTGCTTTTGTATACCGAAAACCATGCTTTGTACCCCACTCGACAAGATTAAAAGTTCAAGATGGACTCCTAATCCCAGACGCTATCTCTGTTCACTTCCGCGTTCCAAGCACAGTGATGAAAACTTCTTAACACTGTAGGGCATTTTTACTCAAAAATCTCTCAATCTGTGGCTGTAAATCAAAGTTATGAGCTCGAGAAATATAGAGCTGGCGTAAATATTCATGTACTATGATGCTACTGCGAGGATTTCTACATTAAGTGTCAAACACATACCTCCAGGCAGCGTGTGGAGTGTGTCGATCCTTTGTCAGTCTGTCTCAAGTCTTCCCAACGCAGTGGGCTTCTTTTTAGGGCCTTATGTTATGGCGTTAACTTGCCAGCTTGACATTTTTTGACAGCCGTCTACTCTTAGAAGCAAGGCTGACAGAACTAGAGAACCGCATCTCCTTACCGACTCAAACCTAGAGCTTGTGAGCAGCTCTTTCACTCGGTGGTGACTGTGGGGAAATCCTAGTCCATCTCCATGATGATCGAATTAAATGCGACCGTAGCTGTTCCCGGTGAAAAGTCTGCTCCTGCTTTCACGGGATACAGTCAGCCAAACTATACCCGGGTGTGGCGTGATACATGGGGTTGTCATGGTGCAGCTAAACCAAAGGGTCCAACAACTTCTACTCCACAACTGGTCCCTCGTTACAAATAGTAAATGGAAGGGAAAGCGCTCACATCATCATGCAAGTCCTAATCAGAGGCATTCTTGACCTGAACCAGTTTCCATGTCTATCAAGTCATATGGAAACTCTTAGATCCTCGTGAGATATCACAGCGGCACCCACCACATTACAACAAAATTGAAGTGATCCCCATGTCCATAAAGATACTGCAAAACAAGGAAAAGTGGGCAAAAAGTCTTGCCACAACATGTATGAGTTATCTTGGTAAGGGAACAGCGTCCTTCACTGAATAAGACCTGCCACGTACGCCACACGTAGCCATCCCACGGGCTGAAACCGAGTGCCACCCTGGAGCTCAGGTATCACACATGAACACCAGGCTCACAGACTGTAATAGTGCACATCGGCTCCAACGACATTAAACTACAAAAGTCCGAGGTGTTGGAAACTGACTTCAAATCGCTTGTAGATACGGTGCTAAAGTCGGGAAAACAATGCGTAATCTCTGGTCCAATTCCATCTCCCAGTTTCAGAGACATGGATTTTTTGTCAGATCCGCCAACTTCACATCTGGCTGAAGGGTTATTGTAGTGCTCTAGAAATTCACTGCCCACACCAGAGCTGAAATGGAAAAATAAGCTTTTGGTTATTTTGCTTCTCAAAAATGGAACGCATTTCAAGGACATGCAAAACTGGATACATTGGTGCCACAAATGCACTTAATAATCTGGGTGATAAACATTTATAATCCAACCTGCTCCTGTTTTTAATGTTTTAAATGGACCTATGCAGCCATTTGTTTTGTTTGTTTTTGTTTGTATAGTAGTGTATTTTAACAGGACGCTTATGAAAAGAGTCTCGTACTCTCATTGGGCTCTCCTTGTATAAATAAAGATAAATTAAATGAAGCATATAAACACACAATATTTTGGGCTACCGAGGACCATGTGGTGCATATAGCCAGTTTTTGACGCAGAAAGTGCCTGTGCATAAATTAGAGGCTGCTCGTAGGATCATCAGCTGTGACCTACTTTGACTGCAGCATCCAAAGAGCATTTATGCACTTGGAGTTAAGCAATGGACAAAATCATCTCATTCAGCTGGGGTTTGCTGAGAGAAAAAGGGGGGATGACTGGGGAGAGATGACTGATGACAGGTGCACAATAGCAGGCAGTACATCTCTCACAGTCACATAGCCAAGTTCTACCTCCAAGCTCCGGTGCCCATTCATCCGTGGCTGGCTGTTTTTGTTGGGTTTGTTTGCTCTGACATGTTAATAGGACAACTGATGGACGGGCGGGCAGATGCAGGGAGAGGGCCACCGGGCTGCTGGCTTGTTTTATTTTCTGACTCCAAGCAGGAAGGTCATCACAACCATACCTCACCTGGCTGTATGCTCTGGCTCCGTTTACTGCAGCTCACTCTCTGGTTTCCACTTTCAGGCCGCAGCACCGAAGGTAAAGTTCGTTCTGTCATTTCCTCAGAGATTGAACAATTGCGGTAAAAGAGAATTACGTTACCGTCATGGATGAGTCAAAGAGAAACTAGGTTCAATCGGTCAGCACAGACCAAAGCACTAGCTGTGTCTCTCCATCTTGAACAAATAGTTCCTACTGCTCGGACAAGAAGTTATTATTTTCGGATTTTAGGAAGTACTGAACATTGCACTGAACCATAACTCTCACAGTTGTTCCTACTCACAACAAAGTTAACGACGTTGTCATCCGTAATCCATCAAAAATAAAAAATCCCCTCCAAAAAATGAACCAGCCACAATCCAAAGTTAAAAATAAGTAAGAAAATCCTCAAAATCTTTGCACAAAAAAGCAGAAGCAAAGTATAACAAAATAGTTAGAAAAATATTTAAAGGAATTTCTGTAGCCTGAAGACTGCCAGAAGGAATGTGTTTTCAAAAACCAACAGGATTGAAGAAGATAGGCATTGTTCTGTTTTTCTGCCATGACAGATAGAAAAAAATAGAAATAAGAAAGTTTTATAAAATGTTTTCAGTCAAAGTGAACTGAGCCACCTGATCAGCAGTGACAAAGGAGTGGGACAGTGGGAGGGTGAGAAAAATAAAAAAAAGTTTCACATGACTCAGAAAGGCCTGTTCAGAGAGGCACGGAGCTCTGTTATGTCAGTTATTTATAGAGGATCTGCCACCTGCTGGTCATGGAGAAGCTACTTGTGACAAAGTGGGTCTTTGTCCCTTTAAACCCACATTAATTTTATTTCATTTGCTAATTTCGCATCATTTTCAATGTCCATTCTTACCTGAATCTCCACATGGTCTAGACAAAGAGGGGGCGTGCCCTATGTCGGCCATTTTTAAAGGCTTGGATGTGGTCGTGAGCTGGACCACGTGGAGGGGAGAACTGGTTTAAGTTTTCTTTTGTTCCAATGTGTTTATGCATTTTGTTTCAATGTTTAAGTGTTTATTGTTTATTTTTAAACACTGAATTAAGGGATTTAGGCCCTGAGATGTTGCTGAATAAGAGATCTGGCTAAAGTTATACCCACAGCGCCTGGAAAGATTATGGTATATACCTGGGGGAGGTGCTTCCTGTGTAGGGGGTATATAAGCAGTGCAAGTCAGACAGTTGAGGAGAACATCAGTGTAGCCGTGTACACGAGGGTTTATTTCCTCAGGTTCTTAATTTCTGTTGCTTTTTGCTTAAGCTGAGCACAGTTATTTTTTGTAAATATGTATTATTTTTTCACGCCTTACCACGGTGATTGAAATAAATGTTGATAATTGGGGAATTTTTCTGAGTCTGCCTCCTACTTCGACCACATTGGCCAGCTTCCCCACACTACTGCTTTGTCTTGAATATTCCATAGTAGAGACAAGCCTGCGCACACTAAAAATGAGTTTAGCAATACAAAATCTACAGTTGAACAAATGCAAAGTAGATGAGTTTAATGTCACACTGTGGCACATTCCAGGTAATGCAATAACAATTCCACAATGTTTAAAAAAATGAAACTGGCCAATGTGGTCTGAAGCAGGGAGCAAACTCAAAAAAATCCCAATCAACAAAATGTATTCAGATCCACAGTGGTCAAATGAGGCAAAATACATATTTACAAAAAATTACTGTGCTTAACTTAATCAAAAGCAACAGAAATTAACGAAAAAAAGGAAAACCCCACGTGTACCAGGCTACACTGATGTTCCCCCGATGGACTAAACCTGAGTACTTTTATACTCTCCCCAGCAGGAAGGACCTCCCCCAGGTGAGTATGAATCATTCCACAGATGCCGATAAGGTTTTAACTTTGGAACTATAAACACTGAAATGCTGAAACCAAAATACACAAACACTCTGAAACAAAAAGAAACTTAAGCCAGTTCTCTCTTTCGCATGGTCCGACCCACGACCTCACCCCCAAGGTTTTAAAAATGGCCGACATTGGGCACACCCCCTCTTTGTCTGGACCATGGGGAGACTCAGGTAAGTAGTGAATGTGGATGTATTTAAATGAATTGTATAACTGAAATGTATAGGTTCAACCGAATAAAATGTGTGTATGTGTGTTTTTTAACTTAAAGGTGGACTATAACTAAACAAAGACTAAACAAAACAAACCCGGGATAGTTGTGTCTAGCAGTTTAGGTGGTTATGACAAATGATGGGAAATAAAATGAACAAATGTGTGAAATTAAATAAAATTGATGTGAGTTTAATGGGATAAAGGCTCACTTTGTCACAGGCAGCTTTGTGTGCAGTTCATGGACTCTGAGGAGAAGTGAAGACTTAAACCACACATTTCATTTTCAAAAGAATTCTAGACTCAAAGTGTAGCTCATTTTGAATAGACTTTTCAGATTGCATAAATTTGTCGAGGCTTTAGACGTAATCTTGATCCACCGTAGCCTACAGTTAATTCGTTACATGTCTCATACGTTAACAGATTTTTCATTTTACGCATAACGGCTACACAAAGGCGATGGCACACCAAATTGGATGAATCAGGACTTGTTATAATTTGCCAGTGGTTAATTCTCAGTATTTGCATTCACTCTGTATCATAGACTGTATAAAGAGATGGGCTAAGGGAGTGTGACGTCACCCATAGCGTTCGGCTCCAGTCAAATGAAGCTCGTCAAGGTTAGCAGCTAAAGGGGCGAATTTGGAGCCGAATTCCATATTTGGAATTCTGATCACGAGTATCATAGCAACCAAAGAGACAATCCAGAGCGAGGCTGTTGAAGGTAACGCCCTTTCCCACCTGCACCACTGGTTTACCAGGGAGCGAGCACTTAGCAACACTGTCAATCAAACCTGTTGCTAACGCTACCAGGAGCGACCACGAGAAAAGAAGACGCCTGATTTGTCTGTTAATGTTCATATCTTGATTTAAGGTCACAATAGTGAAATAAAAATACCAGGATCATGTAGAGCGGGTTAATACAAATATTTTAAGACCAAAATAAATGATGTTACAAAGGGAGGGGAGACAGTTTTTTATTTTTTTTAATTTTTTTTTGTTTATTTATTTATTTGATTGGGACAATGCATGTTAATGAACAGACATGATTCAGCATGAAAGTAAACACACTGGATTATAGCTAAAGGTGAATTTCCATCTGTTGTCCCAAGGGCTGGGGTCACAAAAGGCTCAAAACAAAAATTGCACATTACATTCACTGCACAGTTCCCATTATTACAGTCAGTTTGGCCCATTCAAGACAATTACATTTTATACCCACCCCCTTCATATTTGCCCATACATACAATTATGTCTCTATAGAAAAGTTAGAAAAGTTTCATTGTAAAGTGAATTGGAGCCAGAAGCTTGCCCATGCTCACTTCCAATTTAAAACGCGGCGGCGAGCGGCAGGTTAGCTGTGTCCATTTATATATACAGTCTATGCTTTGTATCCATCTTAAGATACAAACTGTTCACTCTCCCCACACGCTCCTCAACAGAGTCGCTATATATTTGCTCGCCTACGTAATTGACTCTTCATGTATAAGAGGCAGTAAAAGTTTATGACTATCAACTGTAACAACAAGTGAGCCGTCTTCTTTTTTACCCAACTATTAGATAGAGGAGGCCTGTTGTGAACCTCCAATTAATTACTTACTCTAGGGATAGCTAATTGCCAATTGTTGTGGTTATTAGCTGATTAGAGGGTGGAATTGACAACCCTGAGAGGCTGAGAGAGGAGGGGACATGCTTTAGTTGACATAATTGGTTGGAGTGTGCAGTTTTGCAAGCGGCTGTCAGGGTAGAGGATGGAAGCGTGATGGCATGCGCAGCCTCTTGGTGATTTTATAGAACTGGACTGAGAATAAATGGCTCAGGGTAACTGGCCTTATGCTGTAGCGTTACGGTGTTCCACTGAATTAGATGATGCAACTCATACTGTCATTTCATATTTGTCTGTACTATTCTCCCTCACACCTGGGTCAGATCATTGAGTTTTTTTCCCACTTTTGCAGAATTTAGAATAGAATTATTTTTTTTTTTTTTGGTTTTGGGAGGAAATTGATATGGGAGGCCGGGCTGCTGCTTGGTGATCCTTCCACTGGGGCCAACCTTGATGGTTGAAATGACAAATTTAGACATAGACGGTTCCAGTCCAACAAATTAGATCAAGCCAATGGTCCATGAAAAACATATCTCTGTGTCCCCGGAAACAAGTGAGAACCAAACTGCTATCAGAAATGAACTTTGGAAGGTAAAGTTTAAGAAACTATCAAGACCTTCACACTATGTGTCAACAGGAATATTGACTCTACAATAGGAATTTTTAAATCATATTCAAATTAATATTATGCAAAAACCTTCAGAACTTGGCGTAACAATAACTCACCAGGGGAATATAGTTCTGTCTATATAAATTACATAAAGACTAGTCAATATTAACACTATAGATACAAAAACAGACACTCTACAATCTGTTTAAGCATAAACTATGGTGTATTATGGTATGCTGTTCAGAGACAGAAAGGGATAAAACCATTTGCTAACTGACCTGGCCAGAAATGTAGCTTTTCTACCTAGAAAAAGTGGAGTCTAGAGCAGGGGTGTCCAAACTATGGCCCCGGGGCCAAATGCGGACCTCAGACCAGGCTTTTACCTACCCTTATTAGTACAGAGTACAACGGGTGTACAAACTGTGGCCCGGGGGCCAAATGCGGCCCTCAGGCCTCCTGCTAAACTGGCCCAATTGATCATAAGCAGTACTTTTTACAGCAAATTAAACTATTTGTACCACTCTAACCCCAAACATCACATTGCATTGTGATACAGACCTAAAATTAATGTGTTTCAAACCTAAAAGCTTAATATACAGCGGCTCTGTCAAAACTGTGTAAAAAGCACTGCACTGCGTTGATCACCGGTCTGTGGCCCTCTGCTTTGAACATGTTTTGAGATGCGGCCCTCGGTGAAAAAAGTTTGGGTACCTCTGGTCAAGCGTGTCCGGTGTATGTGTGAGGGGACAGCGCCAGTTGTGTTTTTGTAGACATGAAAAAAACAGATTAATCCCATTTTGATTTGCGAATATAAATACCATTTCAACTGCACATGTACTTGCCCCCAGACACACTGGTTAATATTAGGCTACTTTCAATATTTAGATACTAGACAACATCACACCTGGTCTAGAAGCGCACTGCTGGGAAGAAAGAATTTCAGTGAACCCATATGACTTGGTGCTGCCTGAAGCATACCCTTGAGGCAGAAAATAAGAAAAAAAGAACAGAACCAGCAAAATAAACTTTTGAGTAAAGAAACAAGGAGAAGGCCAAGTTCCAGAAATACTTTCAGAAAAATTTCATTGCAATTATGGTGTGGACGTTATTAGTAACAGTATTAGTATCAGGGTAATGTGACTTAACCCCAAGAAGCAAAGATATAAAGACGAGTCAATGTATCTGTCGAACTTCGAATATCAAAGATTATAGCACAATAATAGATCAGAGAAAGCAACATGGCTGATGGGTCCATGTTCTTTCTGTTGCACTATGATAATCAGACGAGCATTTTACAAGATGAAAGATTGGCACTTCTGTTTTGCATACTTCCTTGTCCTTTGAAGGTTTTGCCTTTTTTTTTTAAAGATGCCACCGTATGCAGATCATCAGAGATCAAAGATTTGAGTGGAAGGCGCAAGGCCGACTCCATCCCCGCATTTTCTTCGCCCGCACAACAGGTGGTCAAATAATTAGCGCATTTAAGCATGGCCAGTTTAAAGACCATCATCAAGGTGAACAGTTTGAAAAAAAGTGTTTTCTTTGAATACTACAGAACTAGCCTGCAGGCAGGGTTAAAGACTTCAAATAGGGGTTGCTACATATCAGTTTGTTAAAAAAAAATGAGAGCTTTCAAAAATGACACATGGAAGAGAGAAAAATACGCTGTAAGGCATTCTGTTGATTTGGACAAACACGAAATAATTGGATATTTTTTGTATTGCAGTTAGAGCACTGAAGGAGCTGGGTAGACAAACCTATGGGCAAAAAAGGTAGAATCTCCCAGGGCCATGTCTCTTCTTAACAACGAAGCAAAGACTTGTTCAATTACCGCTAACTTCCAATCAATACAATGACCTACAACACATGAGTGAAACTTGGCTGCCTTCAGTGATACCTCCATTTTGGGGAAAAAACTGAAAATCTTCCTACGCTATAGATTTTCCCTTTGTCCTAAGGCTGGTCAATTACATCAATAACTCCCAACAACAACACCAACCCAAGAAAATAAGGTGCAGGAGCTCCTCTGTGAGTTCACTCTCTTCTTTTGCAATCTGTGTTTTTGCTTTTTTTTTAAACAGAATTCTATTAAAGTCTTCATGCAATTTTGTAGCCGTCCAAAGCTGGCAGCGTAGTGGTTTTACTGCTCGTCCCTCGTGACAAGATTGAATTGCTGCCTAAAGGTTGGCAGCGGAGAGACATGGCCTGTATGTTAATGGAGGCACAGGGGGCACACTACCACAAGGAGGAGCTAGTGCCAGGCCCGTTTTACTCGTATGACTGACTACCAACTATGTGTACAGCCAAATGTGGGCGGTCTCTGCGTAATCACGTGACTGAAAGTTCAACCTTGCTGATTTATATATTTTCTCCCACTAAAAATAGTTAAAAACTCCTTTCAAAATTCACATTTATCACAGAGTATTATAAGACTAATGCTCAAGGACAGCCTTGAAATCAAACACAAAAATCTTTGCCATTTCTTTGCAATTAAAATAACTGGTTAAATTTTCCTTGAAGGTGAAGACTCATTTTAATTGCAAAAAGCCAGTTTCAAATTGATCCTCGCGATACGTTATAAGGTACCCATTAGTACGTGCGAAAGATGAATGAAATACATGCAAGTATAAGCATTGTGGATGGCGCTGATCACAATGACGAGATTCACCCACGTTTCAGTAATCCCTCAAACCTCACCTCGGAATCGCAATCAAACTCCTAAAATGGAAGCATTCTATTCACCCTGCTCATTATCTCTCCTGTGTGGCACATTTGGGGTGATTTGTGGTTGTTAAGCTTCCATGAAAGATCAGACTTGAAAAAGGTTTTGCCGCAGGAGTTTAGACGTACAAAAGGAATAAACAGAATGGAGAGGGACAAAAGGGAAGGTTTCTGTTCTGGTTGTTCAGTTGCTCAAACTCGGAATCCTCAGAAGCACTGGGAACTTCGCTCCTCCAGGGTTATTTGATGACGCAAGACTCGAAGAGGGATGCTGACAGCGAGAGCTGAGGGAGAAACTTCTGCCACCTCACAAGTTGATTTTCTGTTCTTGAAAACATTGGGGTAAGTAAAAAAAAAAAGCTTGTTCTTAAAGTGGACATTAAAATGTTTTGGTAGTTTGTATGTTTTCCATGGGGTTAGTCTCCACCATCAAATTAGGATAACATTTTTTAGGAATGGCAAGTGATCCATTGAAACTTTGTAGAAGTACACTGCCTTGATTATATTAAAGCTGACCTATTGTGCTTGTGTCTGCTCTGTAGTTATAATCTATGGCACCTGTGGATCATTATGTTATAATTTGCACATTTTAAATCACAATATTTATCTAAACGTGTAGCTGTCAGCCCCTCCTATGGATAGATGCAGATCACACTAGTGCGCAGCAGACATTTTTTCCAAAAATGACTACACGACACTGCCGAATCCTACCCCTTTCATCGAATAAGAAAATAAAATTGGAGAACGAAGTGCGTACGTCACAGTGGGCGTGTACCGGTGGAGGTGAAAACAGGGATTGATCAGCAATATGGAGAAAATAAGCGATTAAAGATTTCTCAAACATGTACAAATCAGTTCAAATACAACTTTGAGTGGGTAAATGAGAAGGAAACAACTATAACATGGTTAAAAGCTCTGAAAAGTCAATTTTGCAGAATAGGTCTGATTTAATTACTACTGATGCATAATAGATGTTTGTGCATTCGTTGGACAGACTTGGCAAAACACGCTTTAGGAGGAATTGCATAGATTTTGGTTCGATAAATGAGCTGTTTGTGTCAGGTTATGCATTTCCAGTGGTTGTTTTATTTTTGTTCTTTTCCTTTTCACTACTACATGTGATTGACTGCTGATTTGAGTATTCACATTCAGAAGCTTAAGTGCTCTCTACTCCAAAGTGTTGGCCAGTATTTTTTTATGTTTGAAGTGTCAATCCAGTGTTATTTTGGACGGAATTATTTTGTCAATCAGTCCGAATATGTACAGGCTTAAAAATGTGCACGCTGTCAGAAGCTTTATATATATATTTTTTACTTTTCATGATAAAATGAGACTTGGGTAGGGTACTAGCGATTTCTTTAAACATAAAATGTGTACGTTTGCTTTTCAACTTGCTTGGATAACCACAACCCTATATAGCCTTTGCTCAGATAAGGGAGCACAGCCTTCTCCTGTACATCTAAGCCAATGAAAGAAAAGAAGGGATATTAGCCGAGAAGGGGATGCAGGCGAGCTAGCGTCTGACAGTGGGATTATGTGGATGGCTGGCACTGGTAAAGAAACGGTGTCAGATCCTCGTGCCAACTGATTGATGGTTATCCGTCCTCACAGCAGTACACCAGCCTCCATTTGTATAATAAACAACTGAAATGTAATCCAAAGTACTTGTCTTTAGTGTGTCTGCCTTCCCCGCCGCTTTAGCCCAGTTGTCACATTCTCCGTTATTCTAATCTGGCTCTTTCGATACCGTGCCATACCATCCACTCGGAGATAATGGTCAGATTGGCTTGACGCTGCTGTTGTCCCTCGACGCATCAGTGGTTTGTTTGATGTTGTTTATTTATGTGACCATTTGGTTCGGCCCATGGGAGCGCAGCATAATCATGTTTATATAAGTGGGCTGACAATTTACATTTGTGCACAAAAGAACTGCAAATTATATTATATCAAATAAAAGAGAAAATGCAGTTTAGTTTTGCGTTGGATCTCATGACAACATAATATTCCACCCTTTAACTGTGTGCTGTGCAACATCTGCAGCCATTTTACTGCTGTACTGTGTAACATTCCAAGCAAAGCAATGACATCTCCATGGAGACAAGAAACAAGAAAACCCAATAAGATTCAAAGGCTCCAATTTTATTTTGCCATCTTTGCCTAATTTTGTAAAAAGGCTGAATGCATTGTATGTTCTTGATCCATTTGGTGTTCATTATTGTACTGGAGTTGCTGGTTCGATTCCCAGTATATTCTTGCATTAAACTCCTGAGTTAGACTATTTACATTGTCTATTTATGTAGTTGTGACAAGAGCTTCTTCTAGAGACAGACCAATATATATCAAGCAGATATTTGAGAGATATTTAGCAGATGATTTTTAGCATATAGTCGATTGGCCTTAAATCTCCAGCAGGGGCCGATATTTTGTTTTGGTCAATCTGCTGCTAAAAAACACACAACGCTTGATATTAATATTTTAATACGAAGAGATGGCTGCTCAAAGTGTGACGACACAGCTCTCTTATAGGTTTAAGGTAAAAACGGGCTTGGGGGGAGTTTGTAGTAAATTTAAATAACTTAATTTGGGGAAAATAATCAAAATCGGCCCAAAAATATCGGCAGAGCTTATCGGCCATCGGTTGCTCCGCATTCTAAACAATCAGTATCAGCATCGGCCATGAAAAAAACATGTCGTTCGATCTCTAGCTTCTACTGTATCATAATAAATTTGTTGTGGTAATTCCCAGTAAGTAACGAAAGCACAAAAAGTGACAGTTATGTGAAAAAACAAAATATTCACAAAAATTGTGTTTTCACAATTAAATCAGAAAACTAGTGGAACAGCAGGTATTAAAACAAAAGATCAGGAGGTAGAATTTTCAAAGTTTCAAACCTGTCCCTCTTTGAACAAACTTTGGCCACTCATGTTCCAGTGGGTCCCAAGCCATTTACATAATGCAAGACATCTAGAACACGAGGAATTACAGCGCTCATACTCACCACTGCAAATGAGGCAATTATTAAAATCATAAAATAAACTATTCAATTTCACCGCCAATTATGGGCACATTTTTCTTTTTATTCATTTCCGCTGACCTTTTATAGGCTCGCATTTATCTAGGAGATTACAAATAGTTTTCTCCTGGCTTTCAAACTGGGAAGAAAAATGTGTCCCCAGCCACAGACTAAGCACAGCTAATGAATCACGACACTGACGCGGCAAGAAAAGTCACGAGAAACATGAAGAAGAAAGCTCCGGCAGTGTTTAAAAGGGACTGGCAAATGTGGGCCGAACAGCAACGCCACAAACGTAAATGGGAGAGAAAGAGCCGTTCTGTCTGAAAGTTGAGCTTTATATATATTTTTTTAGATGAGGAAAGCACACAAGACAACTGAGAATTTGGAGATATTGGTAAAGACGAGAGATGCACAATATATCTCCAAAGTATTGATATCGCAATAATAAAAATCGCTACAGAAAATACAGGGTGTCCATAAAGTCTCTTAACAATTTTAAAATTTAATTACAAAAGCAATTGATAAGATATTAATTAGATTTGTTCTATTGTACTCAGTGGTTATACAAGTTTTTAATCACATTGCGTTTTTGTATTTCAGGCATCCTGTTGATTAAAGAGGCACCTTTTGAATGAAGTTCTAAGAAATGGCTCCTCCTCAAGAGAAGGCGCAGTGTGTATCATGGGTTCTATGGGGCTGTGTTAAAGATACCGTGTGTAGCGAACAAAAATACGTGAAGATTACTGAACTAAAGCAAAACATACAGATGCGACTGAACCACTGATGAGGCTCTGCTGCAGCGAACATGGCAAGAAATCCAGTCCCGTCTTGATGTGCTTCATGTGACTAATGGAGCCCATATAGAGGTGGATTAAATGACACTTTGGAAACCACTGAGTACAACAGAACAAGTCTGATTAATATATCTTTAAAATTTAAAACATTATTACAAAGGCAGTTGATAAGAGACTTTATGGACACCCTGTATATCATTTTAATTCTGGAGAACATAAAGGTTATCCAGAATTATCCAGATTTAAAATGTTAATAAAGGTGATACGTTTTGTTTCATTCACACATGTTTGAGTAACACTTTATTATTAGTCTGCATCCTCAAAGCTCAAAATGCTCCGTTCCACCTTGTGATGTCATGAAGCAGTAGTTTTAAAGTTAACACTTCTTTTACCCTTTTGTTTAGGAGAGATTGGAAATTCCAGGGCTGAAATCATCCAAATGATTCTAGTGAAGGTGTGTGGATTTTAAAAATACAGTGGAGCACTTCCTGTATTTGCACATGACATCACAAGGTGGAACAGAGTGTTTTCTGTTTGAGAGAAGAACTCAGCCTAAATATGCAGGGTTTGTGTGTTAAACGTGTGAATGAAACAAAACATGTTTCATTCACATGTTTCTGATGAGGAAACAACATTATAACATAGATCAGAAAATGGCGTAATATGGAACCTTATAACTGAAATTGAGTCAAATATCACAATAATATTGATACAGCCGTACTGCATAACATAATTTCTAATCTCATTCAGCCCAAGCGAGCACACCTGCCCCTCCCTGTTGGGTTTACTGGCTCGCCGTGGCTTGATGTTGACCGGTGAAATAATGAGGAGCTTTCTTCTGGCGCCGCACCTTTGATATGTTAAAGCGGTGACACACACCAACTGGCAGCAGCAGATGAGCCGTGGAGCGCTTCCCTTCTGGAAACTAAAGGCACATGAAGAGAGTGATCAACACAGATTGGAGCTTTGATATGTGTGCACTTGCTCTTTACATTTTCCATCAAAAGGAGTTTAGCGCGGCTCTTTAACTCGCACACAGGCTTCTACATGGCAAGAAGGATTTATGTGAAGTCTTAATATACCATTGGTGTAATCCCTCTGTGTATATGGTACAAATTTTCTTCCAACCAGAACATTGTAGGTTTGCTCAGGTACAGGGTCTAGTGGTGTTGCTGCAATACTAAAATTTCAGGCCTGATGGTGAATACTAACCTGTGTCACTCTGAACTGAGTTCTACACGTTATCAGTTTGGGATGGCTCTCGCTCAAAGCCATCGGAAAACACAGAATGTCATGACAATTATTTGAATCTGATTGGTCGATGCGTCATAACAGCGGAACAAGACACAAATCAAACTTTTGTTAAATCCATCTTCCCGGTCCACAAATGCATGAAGCTCTGACCTTCTGCACGTTTTTCACAAACACAATAGTCTGTATTGACGGTAAAATAAGTTGAAGTACGTCTGTCGGCGTCGCCGTGTTTGTTTTGCTTGACTTGGGCGCTTGGCCTTTGGATTCCGCACAAACCTCAAAGCTGCTCTGTGATTGGTCCACTCACCCGATGATCCTTACAGCGGGAGCACGTCAAGATGGATTCTTGTGAGTTTGTGACCTAACAAATATCACGAGAATCCGTCTTACTGTGCAAGTTTAGGTGAATACCAGTTTGATACTACAGTAATAAAGGGATGAATTTTTCAATATTACCATATGGTCTTATGCACCACTTTGATACAGCACATGACTTAAAACTAACCAGGAAAGGTCTATTTGTCCTATTTATGTGATTACATTTCTGGTGTCGATTAGCACTCTTTTTATTAAGGGTCAAGAATAGTAAGGTGAATGGGCGGATGTGGTGATGTTGGCATTTGGAGAAGAGGTGACTGAACAGTTTAAAATGACCAGTAAGTGTGCGGTTTATTGCTTCATTGATCTATTAGCTGTGACCTTGAATGAAATGAGCAGCGCATGTTTAGAATTGCAAGAGAGCCCTCGTTTTACTAAAAGAGCTCTGTGTAAAAATTATATTTACAACAGAACAAGTTACACAGAGCAAGTGTTAAAAGCCTAATTACACTGTACACGCTTTAGTCATCTGAAATAACAGGTTTGCATATGTTTACACCGCCCAACGTCTGATTACTTCATTCAGATGAGAGGAAAATTACATCCAATATGCCGCCATTATAAAGACCCAAATTCTGCTGAAACGCTGCTGACAGGATACATTATCATTGGCATTTACAGCTAAGTAAGTATTTGAAGAAGGAATCTGCTGGGGACTACTTCTGCTTCAAAGGTTTTCTCAGTGAATAAAGTCATCTAAAGATTTGTCTGGTTGAAGATGTTGTTGATGGCCTTTAGTTGATCCATTTGTGTACATTTTCTAGACAAAATAGGCATGTGTCCTCTGCGTTTGACCTTTGAACCAGTGATGCTTTTGGGCCTGGATCTTGGTCCAGCAAATAGTATTATGGTCTCCAGTACTGCAGGTTTTGTAGCTTGTGTACTTAGACAGGCTACCACAAAAATGTAAATGCCTTTTATTTTCTTTTTAGTTTATGTCTTCCTATTCACTTTCTAACTTAAACATGGATAAGAATTAAAGAATATAGTCAGTATATCTCAGTATGTTTCATCCCTTAGTTGTCCAGGTTTGATCCATAGTAAAAGAAAATTCAAATCTATCAACTGGACAAAAAGTTGTAGGAGTGAAGACGTTTGGCCGCTTCTTCAGTTGTGGTCAGATCACTGCTGGACACTGCCTTATATCTGTCTGAAGGGAGGAGCTAACGACACTGAAGCTAACACACCTGTTTGTTTACAGTTTCTGTTTGTAGTTTAGGTCTAATGAGCTACACTAAGTGTGAACTGTGCCTGTCAGTCATACTTAGCATAATCATTCAGGCCCCTAATGGCTGCTCTCACACCTATTAGCATACTGGCTAGCTCTGTTGTTTTCTTTATTTAGACATAGGTCTGAGGATGGAGTTATAAAAAGAGGATAGATGATGTCTAAGGCCCCGATTCCTGTTCAAAGATGGATTGTCTTTCCTAACAAAAACTGCCTCTTTAACTCCCCTCTCAAACCATTTCTTTTCTTTGCTAAGATCTGTACCTCACTATCTTCAAAAAACGTGGTTAGTGGCTTTAAGATGGAGATGTACGGCAGACTGGGGTTCCAGGTATGTTTGATTATGAATTTTAAAACATTATTTATATGTTAGAAGTAAAATTTATAAAATACTGCAAGTGCAAGATAAGCATGCTGATGTCATGTTCATTCATGCAGTCACAGAGCTACAGAGTGACTCCATTTGTTCCAAACTTTTGTGCTGAAGAACGAGAGGACAGAGCATGACCCTGTGAAGAATAGACCTGTGTACCTCATTGTGCACGACTCTCTGTCATGCTGTCCAGCCTGCCTCCTTCTCTCACCTTTGTTTTCCAACACCTTGGAAGGGGAAATGATGAGGAAAGGCCACAAATGATAGAAGAGACACTATCTGCTAGAGAGCGAATGCATTATTGATCCCTGTCGCACTATCATTTCGAACACTCAGTCTCAAGGATCTGGTTCAAAGTAATTGTATTCATGCGCACTGGATCTTTGAACTTTTTTTGGCAACATCCTCCGATAGTAGACTTCAGGGAACGGGTTAAAGCTCAATCCCCAGATCCCCTACAACTTTTTGTCAGGATATTAAAGTTTGTTATTAAGTCTACGGCCACGTCAATATTCAATAAAGAATAAAGAAAGTTGCAGAAGAAATAAATAAGACAACTGGAATGACTGCGGATCTGTGACTGTCAACACCAACGAACGCAGCACTGTACCAGGTCTGCTTTTTTTTTTTCTTTTTTTTAAATCACTATCATTTTTTTATTTTATCTTCAATATCTCCCTTCTAGTACGGATGGGACAATAAACAATAATATCGTTTATTGTGATAAAAAGGGCAGACAAGAATCGTTCGTGGGACATTTTATATAATCGTGGTAATGGCCAACAAAGATAATCGCCATTGTATGTGCAGAAAAAGTCACTTATCCATAACGTTCCCGGCTAGATCACAGTTGTCACTGCTAACAAAGTACAATTATATAAAAGTTGTTTAAACATGGAACTTATTCATAACATTAAAATTCTAACTTTTAATATCTATAACATTTTTAAACTGTCAGCAACTTTAATAATTATCGTGATACGAAAGTTAATTGCAATTATTTTGGCCATGATAATCGTGACACAAAATTTCAGTATCGTCCAATGCCTGCATTCGAGTTCATTTTTTCACTTGAGCTCACCCCTCTTACTCACTCTCTTTCCTTCAACATGCTTTAGCTAGACACACACACACACACACACACACACACACACACACGGTTTAGTTTTATTTCTTATTTTTTTACTTGTCTACAAACTGTCCAGTTATGTTTTCTGTCTTGTTATTAATGTGTCTTGGACCTACAGTGTTGAATTTAAAAATGCTTAACTTGTACGTCTATCTGGCTTTAAATAAAAAAAATTAAAAAAAGTTTGTTCCAAGTCATACCCCAAATTTGCTTTCTGGGCATCTCTGTATCAGACAACACACACAAAAGAATGAATATAATCGTGCGATGCCAAACACATTTTAAGGATTACAAGTGGAAAGAGCGACGTAAACAGCAGGCAGTTTTATCACAGAGAAGCTTTACCAGATGACAACATGTGCCAGTCCTGCCCGGGGCAAATTAGACGCTATATTAATTATAGTGAATATGTGTCCACTTCACTTGATTGTGAGCGTCAGCCTGTCTGCTGCAAACAGATAACTTCAGAAATACAAAATGGAGGACAGACGCGGCCCTAAGGCAAAATGTGGAGGCACAGCGCGTCAAAGTTATAATGCGCAGGTGTTAGGTCATTGTTTAAACAAGGGGCATCTAAAGAGAGTGGCAGGACAATACAAATCACAATTCAATATTAAAAGAGTTAATTAGAAAACTATGAGCATGTTCTGTTCTGCAGACGAGGATGTTTCTTAGGCCTGTCATGATAATTACTGCATTGACTTAATGTTCAGTGTATGAAAGCTGGAACAATATATTTTGGTGCTCAGTATTTATTGTCTGTACATTTTCTTTGCAATAATGGCAAACTTTTTGTTATTTGTATTGTAATGCGATAAGAATTGAGCTGTAGAGGATAGAATACGTGATTTCTATGGCTAATTATTGGTTCATTCTGTTATTTGTTTATGTGGCATGAGCTGCAACAGTGATGCTGTCTATTTAGAAATGGTTTACTGGGATTATCCTGCTTTATTATTGTATCAGTGATATTAAGTAGTTTCAATATTCTTGTTTATCACAGTATATCTCTGTAGCACTATAGCGAGCTTCAAAATGTATCATCAGGACAGGCCTAATGCTTCTTAAACCTCAATCACACATTTTCTTTGCATTTTGAAGATATAGCCAGATGTTCAGGTCCAGTAGAAATAGCAAAAGAAAAAATTAATTCTGTCAAGTGGACACAAAAGACGTTTGGCTGCTCATCCAAGCCGCTTCTTCAGTTCTGGTCAGATCACTGCTGGACACTGCCTTATATCTGTCTGAAGGGAGGAGCTAACGACACTGAAACTAACACACCTAATTGTTTAGAGTTTCTGTTTGCTGGCTAGGTCTATTGAACTACAACACTTAGTACAGTTCTTATTACTTGGAAGAACTGAAGAAGCCACTTGGATGAGCAGTGAAACGTCTTTTGTCCACTTGACAGAACTGAATTTTTCCTTTGATATGGATCCTACCTGGATGACTGAGGGATCACACAGAGTCCAGCAGAAATGCTCAAAATATTAACAAATTAACATGGCATTTTTAAAATTTATCATGTATTGTTTGAAATATTTCATTTTTCTAACCCTGACTCTTATATTTTCCTCAGGTACACTGCCGTTATCGGTACTGTTGGTACTGGCACGTGTAAGCAGCTGCAGATAGAACGCGCTACCACATTTCTCAAGATGTTTCATTATTGGTGCAGTCAGGTTTCTATCAGGGATCGGGCGGGCACAAGCCGTTAGCTCTTGTCTAATTCTCTGACTTACCTTTCTGTGGAATAATGGAGTACGGAGGTTTACACCACTTCAGCCATTCAATTACACTGGCTGAACATGATTCCCTGTGAATTGCAAACACACACACATAGGAACACAATCTCTTCTCTCCTCTTATAGATGTAATGGAACTCTGTAAATAGGGCCATTTTGAGTTGAACAAGCTCCAGGATGAATTACACCATAGGCTCCGCGAGTCAAGGCAGTGGCATAATGGATTTTCCCCTTTTCCCCCCATTTTTTTCCCTTGTCGCGTCTCTCTGCAGCAGTACGTGTCCTGCCGGCCCAGCACACGTAGTGGATAGCCGCGACGCAAAGATGAGATTTCGAAAAAAAAAAAAGAACGTGGGGGCCTTTCTATTGCCCTGAAGGCTAATAAACTCAGTGTTTCTGTTGAGCGGAGGAGAGATAACTTTGTCCTTGGCTCGCTCATAACCTCATCAGAATCACTCAATGAATCACAGAGGGCCATAACTCAGCGGCAGGGGCAGCTGGGACACAGTTCAGAAATACCCTTGGTGGGGAGGAGGAGTGGAGGTGCATTGTGGGTAAAGCAAACATGTCATGAGGCGCACATAAAACAAAAATGACCAGTAGCATTTGTATCCTTAATAAATAGTGCGTAGATCCATTTGCGCTAGACTCCAACCCAAGTCATTTCATATTACTCTTTCCATACGAGGCGGACCAGCGGCGGATGTAGCGAGCTCAAGAAGGCGGGATTTCACCTCGGGTCAAACATACTGCACATGTATTATTTTCTTCTCATTTCAGATAAAAAAGCAACTTAAATACAAAACTGACAGAACCATTTTCTTTTGTGATAATAAATGGTCGCATTTTTATACGGCGCCTTTCCACCTTCAAGACACTCAAAGCGCTTTACATCCAGGAACCACTCACCCATTCATACACCAGTGTACGCAGACTGGGGGGAGAGGTGGGTTAAGTGTCTGGCCCAAGGACACAACGACAGCATTCATTTGTGGGAGCTGGAATCGCACCGCCAACCTACCAATGATATGTTTATATCGAGAGCGGGATTCGAACTGCCAACCAACCAACGCTCTACAAACTGAGCTACTGGCGCCCGTAATACGTGTTTGGTTTCAATGTGGAAACTCTTTTCATGGGCGCCCTGTTCAAATATATAAAAATACAAACAAACAAACAAAACAAATAAGTACAGAAGTCATTAAAAACATTAAGAACAGGTGCAGGTGCAAGTGTAACTGTTTGTTACCAGATTATTCAATTGCATGTATCCAATTTTGCTTGTTCTTGAAATATATTCCATTTTTGTGAAGCAAAACAGCCAAAATCTCCTTTTCCCCACCTCAGTTCCGGTGTGTCTAGTCCCTAGTCTCATACATTCATGATCTTAAGAAGCAGTAGTAAAAGTAAAAATAGCAGAAGCAGTTGAAAAGTGGTAAAATCCATAGAAATAACTGGTATAGGGATGTCACAATATCACATTTTAGTGTTACGACTATAGTGAGATACAGCACAATTATTAACAATTACTGACGCCATGAGCACACAGTTCACTTACACTTAGGCCGGTCACGTAACAACTAAATATGCACGATAAATAATAATATTGAAACCAAACCATGACGCAGAATTATCCCCAAAAAGTATTCTAAATTCACAATATTATTACAATATTAATGCAAAAATTAACTGCAATAAATACATAACAGAATTTAACACTTAGTTTGTGTCTATAATGAGTCTTAGAAGTTATTTATTCAACCTTCTACAGCACAACTATTATAATACAGAAAAATAACCAAAATTGTCCCTGTAGTGCAAAGAAAACGTACCCACGATAAATACTAAACCCCAAAAACTATGGTTCCATCTGTCATGTATTGAACGTTAAGTCGATATAGTCAAATAAGGGCGACAGTAGCTCAGTTGTTAGAGTTCTTTGCCCACTGATCCAAAGATTGACGGTTCGAATCCCGCTTTCGACATAAACATCATTGGTTGAGCCATCAGATCCACTGACCCACAGGTTGGCGGTGCGATTCTAGCTCCCACAAATGAACGCTGTCGTTGTGTCCTTGGGTAAGACACTTAACCGACTGCGCCCTCAGTGTCTGCGTACACTGGTGTATGAATGTGTGTGTGAATGGGTGAGTGGTTCCTTGATGTAAAGCGCTTTGAGAGCCTAGAAGGGGGAAAAGTGCTATATAAAAATGTGACCAGTTACCAAATAGTGCATATTTAAGTGAACACCTGGGAAACACAAGGGGGGAGGAGACGTGAGGAGACATAAACAGACGCGCTGTGGCTCTGACTCAGAGCTGCCACCTAAACAAGAAAGCAGTGACTCGGCTTCAGCACCAGCGCTCGGTTTATCATCGAGATGGACCAATGTTTGGATCGCCATCTATCTATCGATCGTGTGATTTTTGGCCCAGCCCTAATCGCGATTACTGACAGAATGATTAATCTAGACATCCCTAATGATAGCAATACATGTAAAAGCATAAAAAATGTATATTGTGTGAAATACAAAACACAGTACACACCGCTTGTACTCTTGCAGGTTACATTTTGTTGTGACGACTTGCAGCTTAACTCGACACAAACTCTGAAGGGGCTGAGCTTCTAGTTTGTGGATGAGCTCGGCACAGCAAACAGACTTACATTGTGAATTAACCGGATTATGTGTTTTAAGAGGCTTGTCAGGTAAACCTCCACCTGGCTGCCTAAAAGACTGGAGCCGACTCTGAGCGAGACGCCGCACTTTGAAGTCCCGACTATCTCCTGCATGACTGGCATATCTGCGAGCACGCTGCAGCTACAGTGGTACACCACAGGGGTTTTGGGGAGACAGGTAAAAGGGCTGTGTATGCACTGACAGAAAAACACATGAGATTAGACGGGTTTATGTGTACTGGAAAACTCATTTTGTATTTCAATATAAACAGAGATACACACAATATTTGCATGGAACTGTAGTACTGGTGGTATGCAGCTAGTGAGGCTAAGTAAAAAAGTTTAAAAGCAAGTTGTTGGACGACTCATTAGTAACGCAGTAACTCATGAGGCGGCACAAACCTCCAATAAATGCCACACAAACATATCAAAGACAAAATAATACTTTCTTATCTGATCTTATACTAGTTTTGCCATTCAAGAATCCAAAACTATCCAGGAAAGTCAAAGTTTGTCCTGTTGCTTGCTCAAATGAGTATCGATCTCCGTATCGATTTTCTGACAATATTTCCGTACAAAGCAATGTAGCATAAAGTCAACAGCAGGACTTGGTGAAAATATTGTGCTGCTTGCAGTCCTCTGTCTTCACCTTGGCTCATCTCTTCTGTTTGAACACTGAGCAACGTGACAGAGCTAGCACCTGGCTCTCCGGTGACACCCGCACCACCAGGCCTGTAGCGGGGGTTGCACTGCGCATCTCCCCAGTGCCCCCGGAGTGACACGTTTGCTTCATCAACGCTTGAATCATATTTCATATCATTAAAACCTTACCCCAGAGAGAGATTTGCCTTCAGCTGCTTTCAGAAGGCCTGTGCAGCAGACACAGCACTTCCTGGTTTATTAACAAAACGCGCCTCAGATCAAGAGTACATCTGACTAAGAGAGTGCCAAGAACTTCGTCAGGATCAAAAACCTCTGACAGGAGCAGTATATCTCTGTACCAAAAACCCAGTGACAGCGCAAGTCAAAAACCTGGCTTCAGAATAAGAAGTTCACAGCAGCATTTTACAAGCAGTGAGACAAAAGTTGCTCAAATTGTACAAATCAAGCCTGCATTTGGTTTAACAGTTATATCAATGTGCTTATATTGTACCCATAGACTGTATAAAGAAGTGGACTAAGTGAATGTGACGTCACCCGTAGCATTTGGCTCCAGTCAGATGAAGCTCATGGAGGCTAGAAGTTATAGGGGCAAATTTGGAGTAGAGTTCTATATTTGGAATTCAGACCACGAGCATCATAGCAACCAAAGGCCAATCTGGTTGGAATTCAGACCACGAGCATCATAGCAACCAAAGAGCCAATCTGGAGCAAGGCTGTTGAAAGTAACGCCCCTTGCCGCCCGCACCGCTGGTTTAGCAGGGAGCGGGCACTTAGCAATGCTGTCAATCAAACCTGTTGCTAATGCTAGCGGGATCAACCTCGGGGAAAGAAGGCGCCTGATTTGTCTGTTATTAATGTTCATATCCTGAGTTACGGAACACAGTAGAGAAATAAAAATATCATTTAGAGCGGGTTAATACGAACATTTTAAGACCAAAATGACGAGAGAGGGGTGACAGTTTTCTAATGTAAAGTGAATTGGAGTCAGAGTCGATGGATCCGGAAGCGCGCCCACGAGTACCTCCTATTTGGAATGTGGCGGCTAGCGCATTAGCTATGTCCATGTTTACATACAGTCTATGCTTGTACCCCAATCTCATTCTCTTAAATGTCTTTACTCACATGTACTTCTACCGCTGTGGTAGGCCTTCGACTTGTCTAAACAATGTATCCTGGCTGCAGAATATACTGCAGTCGAATCTGAATTTGAGTTGGCGTAAAGGCAGCAGTTATTAAGATAATAGAATGTTCTCTGCAAAGAACAAAACAGACTTTTTATAGAAGAAAACCTCTGTAAATATGTTCTGAAATGAACTGGATTATCTCGAATGCTCCTGGAGTGGTTTACAATGAGCACTTTTTAAACATAGAGATAGACCAGTCGGGCTGATATTTGGTGATTTTTATTTATTCATCCTGATATTTTTAGCGTATCTGCCTTAAATCTCCAGCAGAGGCCGATATTTTGTTTTGGTTGATCTGTTGCTAAAAAATAACACACACAGCTTTATTTTAACACTTTAATACGAAGCGATAGCTGCACAAGACATGACTACACCACTCTTATATGTTTATGGTAAGAAAAAAATGGCTTGGGGAAAGTTTGTAGTAAATTAAAATAACTTAATTTGGGGAAAATGATAAAAATCTGCCCAAAATATTGGCTCAAAGATATTGGCAGAGCTTATCAGCCATCGGTTACTCTGGATTCTAAGCAATCGATATCAGTCATCAGCCATGAAAAAACCCATATCGTTGGATCTTTATTTAAACATCTCACAACTTTAATCGCAATCACAAAACTTGTAAAAAAAATAAATAAATAAATAAAAATCTACTTGGAGTGTCAGTCGTCCAGGTCTGATCCATAGTAAAAGAAAAAATTAAATCTGTCAACTGGACAAAAAGTTGTAGGAGTGAAGATGTTTTGCTGCTCATCCAAACCGCTTCTTCAGTTCAGAATTTACCTATTTTAGCCAGATTAGATTATATTGATAATGACTGATATCTGACAAATTAAAAAAGAAAGAAACTCAATGTCATGAAGACCCCCTGGTTTAAGGAGGACGTGAGCGGTAATCATCATCATGCAATGCCCACGTTATCCACAACTTGGACTTGTGGGAACAAAACATGTCAGATCGACTAAAACAGGAGTATGGAGCACTACCGGAACCATCTCGCTGAATTGTACGATCAGGAAATTGGTCAAATTGTCAAAAGCATGATTGCACTTATACGTTACACAAGCTTTTAGTTTCCCAAAAATGGGTTCAGTTCAGTCTGAAATGTAGTGGCCTTCATGAGCACCATTGGGCCATTAACAAACATACAAGTGATGTAACCAACCAAATCTCTTATGTAACCAACCAAATCTCTTATGTGATGTAACCAGCCAAATCTCATATGTTATGTAACCAAAAAAACCTTATAAAACTTCATCAGAACCTTGTCTTACTGTGTAAAGCAACTTACAAGAATCATTTAATGGCAAATCACATTCATCCTTATCAACTCCCTATTCCCCACCACGAGACCTGTCATGATACCAAATTTTGAAGTATTTTTGATATATTGTTGAAGAAAATACAGACAATAAACGATAATATTTCAACTACTTTATGCCACTGACACGATATTCTCCCCAAAAATATTCTAAATGTACGATATGGTTAAAAAAACACAAACTGCAATAAGTAAACATCGGAATTCAACACTTAAGTAGTTATTTTGTATCTATAATGGGTCATGGCAGTTATTTATTCAACCCGCTACAGCTAAAATCTTATAGTACAGAAAAATAACAAAAAATCCCCCTCTAGTACAAAGAAAAAGTCCACACGATAAATATTGACCCCCCAAATCTATTGTTCCATCATCATATGTGACATGATAAGTCGATATAGTACTTATCGTGACCCTCTGGAACTATATCTTTTGGGGTCAATATTTATCGTGTGCAGTTTTTTTTTGCACTACTGGGAAATTTTGGGTTATTTGGCTATACAATAAGATTTGAGCTGTAAAAGTTTGAATGAATAACTTCTATGACTCATCACACATGGTAAGTGGTAAATGGTCACTTTCTTATATAGAGCTCTGAGTGCCAGACACTGGGGCAAGGTGGGTTAAGTGTCTTGCCCAAGGACACAACGACCGTATTCATTTGTCGAGAGCGGAATTCGAACCACCAACCAGCGGACAAACACTCTACCAGCTGAGCTACTGTCGCCCCATGTAAACTAAGTCCTAAAGTTTGTGCATTTACAGTAGTTTTTGTGGTTTAAATCTGCTCTCAGTGGCATAAATTAGTTTCAATATTATCGTCTATATTTACCTCAGCAGTAAATCGAACTTCAAAATTTGTTGTCGTGACAGGGCTAACTGTGGAGCAATAGGCACACGTGTCACCCAGTTCACAGCAACACAGAATGACATGTGGTAAATGCATATATGAGACACAGCTGCTCTGCCTCTCTGTTTGACTCACAGCTAATTTTCCCTTTTAGGGGATTATAAATTAGTAGCGGAATATGAAAGCACTTTACAAAGTGACATAAACAGTTTGAAGTAGGAGATAAAAACTGGTCTGACAGCTGAAAGTGTGGATGAGCCAACTGAGCCATTCACTGCATTAAACTTTATTAAGCTTACAGTTGCCCAATTAAAGTCAATGATTGGTTTTGGAAATGTGGAAAAAAAAAACTTTGTATACTATGAAACTCTCTGCTTGTTCATCAGCCTGAAATTTGTGAAGACCACTACCAACATTACATACGATATTTTTTGAGGGTCAGTATTTATCGTGTGTACATTTTCTTTGCAGTAGTGGGAATTTTTTGGTTATTTTTGGCCATATAATAAGATTTAAGCTGTAAAAGGTTGAATAAATAACTTGTATGACTCATTACAGGTTCAAACGAAGTACTAAAGCGTTTCATTCTACCATTTTTGTTTATTGCAGCTCATGATTTTTTAATAATATTGTAGATTTAGAACATTTTTGTGGTTTAAATCTGCTTTTTGGTTATTGTGTCCGTGGCATAAATTAGTTTCAATATTATCTTTTATCATCTATATTTACTTCAATATATCGAACGTCAAACTCCATCGGCAAGACATTTTATGCATAAAGTGTATTCGATTAATAAATAAATATGATACATTTTGTCTCTACTGAAACTTTCTTCGAGGTTAGAACATGTTCTTTTTTTTTAGCCTGCAAGCATGTTTAACTTTGACCTGTAACTTCAGAAAGTCAAAATCCCACAGCAGCACAAGATCCTGGTCAGTTTGATGAAAAGCAGTCACTTGACGTTACTATCTCGAGAGTTCTCTCCGAGTGCTACCATCTACTTGAACTTTGTTATGTTTCGCCCTAGGAGCAGCTGTTTCAAACAATTGGATAAAAAAAAAAGTGATTTCCCCTGGACCTTTCGTCTAGTAGCTTTAAAGCGGTCAGCACTTTTAAAACAAGACAAAAAAGAAAAACTTGACCCACTAAAAACTGGACTGGGTTGCAAAGTCAAACTCTAAAATTATTTGATGAATGTTTTAAGGTTTGGGACTTCGTGTGCTTAATCTGAATTCATGTTCAAGTTGTAAAAATAAGTCAGAAATGAAATGATGAACTATAGATAACATTGCAAAGTCCACATTTGTCCACTGCTACATAGTGATAATCTAATCTGTGACACCTGTGGATCATTATGTTATAATTTGCACATTTTAAATCACAAGATTCATCTAAAACGACTTAATAAAAGAAACAAGCTCGCTGACTTCCGCGTTAGAAAACTGCGGTGCCCAATGGGAGCCGAAATCGGAGAAAACGTCATCACAACAAAAACTCGTGAAGTTGTACATTGCCCCTCCTATGGATAGCTGCACATCACACTAGCAAGTAGCGGATATTTTTTTTCATTTGTACCACAATGGCGCGATGCTCCCAAATCCTACGTGTATCACCGATTAAGAAAATCTAAATGAACAAAGTAAGTACAGATCATTGGGCGTACACAAAATGGCGTCTGGAAAATAAGCCATTAAAGATTGCTCAAACCTGCACGAATCACTCCAAATACAACTTCAAGAGGGTAAAAGAAACAACTATAACATGGTTAGAAGCTTGAGCACTGACAAGTCGATTTTGCATAAGAGGTCTGCTTTAAACAGATTTTAGTGCACAAAGCAGTTGAATTCATAGCTGACATTTAGAGACCCCTGCTTTTCTTGACAGCCAAGACTGCATAAGTTATAGATGTAAACTGGGCTGCATGTATTTCTATGGCATCTACACGCGGCCCACTCGAGTATCAGTATTACACTGCACTGCTGAAAGGAAGGTACAGAAGTAATTCCCACTGTTCCAAAGTCAAAAATGGATGGCTCTCACTAGTAGGCCTGTCTCGATAATTACTATATCGACTTCTCGTTCAATACACGTTGGATGGAACAATCATTTTTAGCGGTTTATCGTGGGGACTTTTTCTTAGTACTAGCGGGAAATGGTTTGTTATTTTTCTGTATTATAAGATTTGAGCTGTAGAGGGTTGAACTATGAACTTCTATGACTCATTATAGACACAAACGACTTAACTGTTTCCTTCTGTCTTTAGTTGCAACTCATATTTTTAACAATATTGTACATTTCGAACACTTTTTGGGAGATAATGCTCATGGTTTGGTTTCAATATTATCGTTTATCGTCTATATTTACTTCGGCAATATATCGCTTTTCAAAGTTTGTTACCGTGACAGGCCTAGGCAAGCCAAGCCACAGGACAATTGGTCCACAAAGTAATTCAAAGTGCTTTACAGAATAAGAAAGACATTAAAATCACAATACAACAAATCAAAACATAAATAATCATCGAATACTAGCCTATTCGCTAGTCACAATAGAATATAGAATACATTGCACATTTTTATCCCTTTGCACGCCTCTCAGGAGATCAGCTACAGTCCTCCGCACATCAGTGAATGTACTGCTTGAAGCCAGATCGAGCTTGCAGCTATTGAGAACACAATATTTTTACTCGTGTCTATTGGCAGTCAAGTACTTCTTACCGCCATCTTAACCAAAGGATTGCCACTGATGAGTTTTGGTCCCTTGATGTCTCGTGAGGTCGAGAAGAGGAGCACGAGAGCTGCCATTACAGAGACGCTGCCGCACACGCACCCGGGCAGATGACATTATTGATCACTTCACATTTTATGGCATGTTGACAGAGTTGAAGCGTGCCTTTATGAGTTCGGCTGCGGAGAAAATACTACCTCATAAAGCAGCGGGGATACAATATGGCACCAGAGCAGGGACATGCTTGTGTAAGAATGAACAAAGGATGAGCGATTTCCAAGTGGGTCTATGCACTAAATTTAGAATGAAATCATCTCCATGCAAACTGTATAAGAACAAACAATGCATTATGGGTTTGTGTTACCGATAAAATATCCATATTACAGATGGTGAATGGTCACATTTTTATACAGCGCTTTTCCACCTTCAAGGCACTGAGAGCACTTTACAACAAGGGATCAGTCCACTCACCCATTCACACACACATTCACACACCAGTGTACGCACACACTGGGGGAGAGGTGGGTTAAGTGTTTTGCCCAAGGACACAACGGCAGCATTCATTTGTGGGAGCTGGAATCGCACCGCCAACCTGTGGGTCGGTGGATCTGACCGCTCAACCAATGATGTTTATGTCGAGACCGGGATTCGAACCGCCAACCTTCAGCTCAGTGAACAAACGCTCTGCCTAGGAACTATATCTGGGGCGACAGTAGCTTAGTTGGCAATTTATAGTTTACAAAAATCTGAATAAACAAAGTTGTATTCATTGGTATTTCTTTGGGTTATTTGCACAGAAAAACTCAACCCCTCTCAGAATTAGTAGTTAGTATTAGTAGTTAGGAAAAACTATTTTATTTTATTTATTTATTTGATTGGGACAATGCCTGCTAATGAACAGACATGATACAACATGAATGTAAACGCCGGATTATAGCCAAAGGATAATTTCCATCCGTTATCTTAAAGGGCTGGGGTCAAAAAAGGCCCAAAATAAAAATTGCACACTCATTGCACAGTTCCCATTATTGCACCATCCATAATATTGCACAATCCCCATTATTTCAGTCAGTTTGGCCCCGTTCAAGTCAGTTACATTTTATACCCACCTTCTTCATATGTTGCCCATACAGGCTACATATATATGATTTAGGATATGTAATATGCACTTTCATTATTAAATATATTCATTTTTACAATGTCAAAGATCCTCAGAATTTATGTCACATAGGCTGTAGTTGGCGTAGTCAAATACAATGTACGACCTTCAGTGGTTTAGACGCCACAGCATCTCACACGGAGATGATTCATTTTAAATATTGTACAAACACTCTCAGTCAGTGG